>JAGTTH010000995.1:0-20846 GCA_022606485.1 Agraylea sexmaculata
GTCCAGTGACGATTAATTCCTGCGTTGTGTTTTAATTATATGTGTTCAAGTGTTCATACTTATTTTATCAAGTAATCACCAATGTCAGTCCTTGAATCTTGCTGGCAAGTCAAGTTGTCTGTATTTTTGTAGATGTCTTGCATAGTCTACGGTTAAAATTTAATTTCAATTTTTATAATTATAACCATGGTCAAGAAATGGCTACTTCTAACTATTTAAAATAGTGCTTATGTAGCAGAAAAATAATATTAAAAAACTGATCCATAAGACAAATATATAAAAACCATATCAACAACCTATTCCTTATAAATTCATAGTTATAGCCTCCCCTTATTTACACATTACATTTAAGGTTATTTTTGGGTTAAAATTCAACGTTAAATACCAGAGATCTAATAATGATCAATAATAATACATTTAGAATACATAATAACTAACTAAAAATCCTGAAAGCCTACATACATCATTAAAAGATTATTTAAATTTAATTTACAACCCCTAAACCGCTAGTTAAAATAGAAAAATAAATCTAACTACAGTTTTAAGAACCCACTTATGAATAAACCTTTCATGAATAAAAATTGTAAAGCAGGTATAAATATAGTGTATTTAATATATTTAATCCTATAATTTCTTGGTTTTTCAATTATTTTCATTTACCTGACCTTGTTTATGTTAAGACATCTATAAAATATTCAACTATGTATATTTTCTATAAATATTACATATTAAATAAATTTCATATTGTATTAAGTATTTATTTAACATGATCATTTAAACCTAACCAAGTAGTTAGTTCTCTGTTTTATATTCAAACCTACCCAAAGCTTCGATAAATGCATCTACCTTATTGATTTAGAAGAGACCTTTACAAACATAGTAGTATTTTCCTATCAAATATATAAATATTGGATATTAGAGTGAATAGGAAAGTCATTTTTAGTGTTCAAAAACACGGCTTATTTGTTATAAAGGCAATGATATCGATCATTCTGTGTTTGGGGAAGAGGATGGATTGTAGTTACAAAAGACTTGGCAATCAATCATACAACAAGGAACAGGAGCTTAGACTTAAACCAGTCATCTTTTCTGGTATTTTTTACATTATGTAGAAAATACTCAGTGCAATAAAAATACTACGACTACGATAACTAATGGACTTGGCATTCTTATCATACAAATGCTGTACAGAACATTATGCCATTGATCATTTAGACTTGTTACTATATTTATAACTACTCTTTAATAAATCATCAGTGCACCAACTCTGTTTGATCCATGGATCTTAAAGAGGCTTTTTACGGGATTATTCAAATTTTCACTCAGAAAGTACCAAACAAACGCACAAGCGTACAAGGATCAGATATAAAGAATCAAAGACTAGATAATCTTAATGGAATAAAATCCTCTTGAAGAGGGTTAATGAATTCGCCAAGTTGATAATGATCTCGATTGTTAAACAATTGTAGGAAATTCACCCTGATTCTTGAATAAATGTAGGAAAAATTTAATTATAAATGACAACGGTAAGAAGAGACCCGTATATTAATTATCGATTCTATGTTAAATTAAATTTTTCTCCTCTGTTTTGGTCTCAATTACTCGCATATGATCCGAGATCATTTGTGTCGTATCTTTTACCTCATTAATAAATAAAATCAATTATAAATTGCAGATATAAACTTCGAAACAGACCATCTCATGTTTGAATCAACCATCTCCAATTTGACATCAAAAAGAATATTCCTAATTAATTTTTGCTTCATACATACTGAGTTGTAAGATCATTGCATAATAACCAAAAATTTCAAAGGAAACGTGGAACCGACACGGGATTAATATCATAACGATTAATATGTTCAACAATTTATTATTTCTAAAAATGTCACATGTCCTCAATATTTTAAGAAATGATATTGATTTTAGTGAATTGTAATTATAATAAAAATTCATATTAGATGTGTGGTAAAAATACTCTATTAATTTTGCTGGGAGAAGCTCTAAGAGGACATTGCGACTGAAGAGGAGAATAAATATTGTACAAAGCACTACAATATACGATTTGTACATAACGTATTAAGTGAAATAAATACACTTAAAATAGTATGAGATTTAAAAAGGCCGTAGCAAACAAAGTGCTGTGTATCACTTAAAATGTATTGTATGAAACAAAAAAAAAGCTCTTCGTGCACTACTTTCCTGTGCATCTGCTGAAATAATATCTCAAACTGTATAATATATAACACGATATATTTATCTCTAACTGTATTTTTTTTTAATAAATTTCATTATAAATAATATCATACAAAATAAACAAAATTTAGAAGCCTATTATGAATGAACACGCGGCAACTTACTTTCAAATATGCGTTGTTTTTTTTTTGTTGCTTACACCGAAGTCATTTTTCATAAGATCTGTACATACATTTTATATTGTAGAGTGGCCTTTTAGAAATAAAATGATTAATTTCGCTTCGGTGTTATTTTTTTATATTTTTAATGGTTTATCAGGATTCGCGTGAAATAGAAACCGAAGAAAACAACGGCGACCATCTGAATTATCACCGTTCCATGCAAACTTTAAAAACAAAAAAATTAATACATATAACAAGATAATGTAAGAGAGTGAAAATAATAAAACTATACAAGTCTGACATTATCTAAAATTATTTTTATACAAAAAACTTCGAAAACAACAAACTACGAAGACTTAATGTAACGCGTCGATTTTATTCATAATCACCGAATGCTTGATAACTTATTATTTCAACACAAAAAAGAATCTTAATAACCATAAAATTTATTTAATTATTTGCAAAATGGATTTAGTTATTTATATTTTCAGGTTTATCAGTTATAATCATTTTAGAGAAAGATGTCCTTTCTATATAGATAAATGTTAATTTGACTATGTAATCATAATGAGCATCCAAAGATGAGAAAAGAGCTTAAGTCAATAACTACATACATTTGACTATGAGAAATTTAATAAGTACCTATCTGACTACATTTTTTAAATAATAAATGCGATGTAAATATATTAAAATCAAATCTTACGATGAAATTAAATAAGCGCAAGCAAAAGTTACGAATTATGTATGAATTAATTCAAATTATTACTCCACTCCAATGAATGAATTAACCACACGAAACAACCAAAAACACATCGATAAAATAAATATTAAATTGCGAGTCATATAAACTTCTATAATATTTTTATATGGTAAATTCATTATATTCTTCGTGGGCGAATTGAGAAGGCATTTGTGAAAGTTGTCGAAGTGCAAAACTAGTTTCCATTGAGAGAATAATATAAATAAATGAAATAAAAATCACCCACACCTACTTTGTCTAGTTCAGTTCCAATATTTGCATTATTATATGCAAATTCTGCTACTGATATCACAATTCTGCAGTTGAAAATACATTTTTCTAACTATTACGTGATATTTTTATACAAAAAATATAAATAAATAAGTTTTATTCCACCCTCATCGATTCTCCCTATCTTTTGATTGAGGTAAAAGTACTTTCTAAGGTTATCGGATTCGAGCATCCATTTTAGGAAAGTCTACAAAAAAAAACCAAGAGCGTTGATTTTGTACAACTTTTAACCCATACATATGAAGCATGGGCATAATAATATAATGTTATTATAATTTATAAACATTTTTATTTATTTTTACAAGCTATATTTTGAAGTTTTTATTCATGCCATTCAATAATATTTTATTTAAATATATATTATATTTAATCTATTTGAGAAGCAACTAAGCTAAAACTTTAAATTAATCCAATTCATTTTTTTTTAATATTATTTCAATCAATATATTAAAAAATATTTATATACTCCATAAATGGCAACAATAAAGAAGTTAAAAAAAAATCATAAAAAATACTATTATTTATTGAGAGCTATCTTATATGTAATAATTTATTCTTTGGGTCAATAAAATTATACATATGTACATCAATACTTTATCAAAAATAAGTAATTTGTTGGGTTTTTTATCGAAAAGTAAAAAAACCTGTATATTTAGCATTTAATCACTGCACAGTTCACTTCACAATTTTTTTTTTTTTGAAATCATGGATCACCTTCTATAAGATTTTAATATATTATAAATTTATTATGAATAATATGCTATTCATACAGTTCTTTTTATTCATTTTTAAAACAGATTTGTACATCCATTTTGAGAAGCAATGGTTTTCATATAAATTTTCTAAAAAACAAAAAAAATATATAATTTAAAATAATTCATAAAAAATAGTACAAAACATCTTTCGGGGACAAATTTGCTATCTTATTTTGTACCATTTTTTCTCGATACTTCTTCTGTATTAAATCTATTTCCATTGAGTCAGCTTTGAGTGAACAGTATGTGTGCAGAATAACAAATAACTCTTAACAAGGTGGTTTAGTTCAACAAAGACATCCAACAAATGTGGCAAATCGAGGTAAACTATTTCCTATTCTATATAATTTATCAGAGTTAACGTGCGTTTTGTAATTCGTCGCAAAGTTGAACGGAAGAAAAGAAAACGAAGAAGGGAGAATATAAGAAGATTGATTGTCCTCGTTGACGGATATATTTTGTTAGTTTCTTTACAACTTAAAGTACAGTGTGTTTTGTGTGAAATTGCCACTAACATATCCTGTTTTAATGAGTGTATATTTCATACAATGCTCCTATTTCACTATGTAAAAGGTCACATTCCCTCGCCGTTTTATAATGTTTCTTGTAACCACATAAATTTGATGGAAAAATACCGGATAATTATTCTTCTCGGATGATTAAGACTCTAATAATTAATAGAAAATATCCATAAACCATATTATAAAACTAAATGTAAAAACTGTGGACTTTATTTTATTTTTATTATAAACAATCATCACCTTCTATGAAATTTTTATATTTTATGAAAAATATCCAATTCAATTCAAATCAACTCAACCCAATAACTTTAAAGGTAATACGCACAGTGCTTTAATAAAAAAAAAACAGTTTTGTGTACTTTCACTTGGGTGAACAATGATAATCATAAATAATAAAACCAAAGATTATATTATAAAATAATTAATAAAAACAGTATATACATAATAATTGTCGAGAACATTTTTTTATCTTTCTTATTTTTTACCGTTTTTTAATACATATATATAACCCGCATAATAGCTCAGGGGATAAAGTTTGTGGCAATAAATACTGAAGTCATGGGTTCAAATCCTGCTCAAGTAAAAATAAGATAATAGATTTAATCGGTTATTACGACTGGGAGATCGAGAATAATATTAATAAAATTCGATTCCGATCCGATCGATCGCCTTGATCCAGGTTTACTCTGATTTCCTGAATTGTAAATACAGAGGTGAAGTCCAGCAGAGCCGCTCTGTCGGTGACCTGTGTAACTAATAATAGTTAAGATTACCGATAGACAATGAATTAACACCTTGATGTGTCTAAAAAAAACCCCATCAAAAAGCTCCTCAGGGCATATAAAAATGAATAAATAAATATATCAATATATCTTTTTCAACCAAAAGTCATAACTGAAGTAATCTATTATTTTTATTATTGATTCACAATCATGCAAGACCCCTTGTGTATTTTAATAATTAAACTGAAACTTTAATTTTCATAAAAAATAAGTTGATACTAATGAAATGAAACATTATCTTTGTTGTTCTTAACTATTTAACTATAGTATTTAATTCAGCAATATTTATACAATAAATAAAATAATTAAAAGGTACATATTATACTCCTTTCTACTCAGTAATATTTTTTTTATATTTATTTTAAAAAGCTTAACATTTTTTATATAATACATATCAGAACAGTTGTAAAAGATATTTGATTTGAAAAAATAAATTGTATTTGTATAAATGAGATTACTTTATTATACGTATCTTGATTTAACTTCAAATAAGTATATAAATAGCCGATGGCTTTAAACAAATTATTGTCTACCAAAATGTAGGAAAACAAGGTTGGGTTATTTGGGTAATCCATCGGGATTAGATAAGGTATAAAATATATTTAAGGCAAGTAATCACTGATCGGTTGTGTGCGTGAATAAAAAATGGCTTGCTCATGTATGCCATCAGGTCACAGCTCTCTTAGCCATTAATATATTTTTTTGGAGAAAACCTATTTAAAAATGTTACAATTAATCTTGTATATAATCATGGATTGCGTTCATAATAATATATTTATTGGGTAATATTAAATAACATAAGCTAAGTTGGGATAATCCAGGTATTAATATAAATCGCCACGATCCTCCTTCTACCTACAAAAGTAATTATATATATATATATATTAATATTGTGATCGGTGTTTTCATTTTATTAACTTTGGGTTTCTCTCCGTTATCTTATAACTGATAATTATACTAATAATAACGTAGTTATGTGAACTCTTCCTCCTCGATCCATCATCTTCAAAACAAGATTCTTTATTCCTATTAGTTTGCTCATTTTGGTAATTTCATATGGAAGTTGGAAGAACTTCATATTCTCCTCATGTGGAACAATGACATTTTTATTTAATCTGTTGTTTGAGCAACCAGAATAGGCCACTGAAATTTCCCGTCACTGAAATTTTTTCCTTGGGATATTTTTAATTCAATAGCCTCGTGATCATCGAATCATCAAATAAAAAAATAAACAATTTTAAACTGAAATATGATGTGAAAAACACGTCAAATAAAATAAACATCTTTGTTTTTTTTATAAAATATTTTTAATGGTTTATACATTAATATTCATATAATGGCCATATTCAGAGACTGTTTAAATTTTGACCGTTGTATGAAAATCCCGATGAAAATATTAAAAAGTCAACAAAATAATGGATAGTAAAAATGTCCACAATTAATGTCAAGAAGCGCATATTAATTTTTGAAAAAATGACTTTTCTGTGATCGAAATGACTTAATTTATGAGTAATTTCTATCGTTTATCAAAATTTTAAAAATCCCCAATAACTTATGCACTGCTTAAATCTAATGTTTCTTATGAAGCACTTAATACAAGCATATTGTTGTCTCCTGGTTTATCCTAAGTCATAATAATTATAGTCTTTTAATATAGAAGAGTAGTCATCATAGAAAGATTTTTCTTCTCGGGTTTAATAGCCAACTTTATCACATGTTTTAAAGACACAGAATTTTATCTCGTTTATAGTGGATCGTATTATACCAACAAGAATGCACTGTATCTAAGATAACGTAAGACTTGTCATTCTCCATACAAGTTCTTCGTTATAGACGAGACTTAAACCCTCCGATATTCACGCTTAAGCTTAAGCTAAATGAAACATACAAAGTAACTCAACCTTAACAAAGACTTCCATAAGACCAAGCGACGCATCATTGACTCTTAAAAATAACATTTTGTATAAACGATCTTGACAATAGGGACCTTAATAAGAATTTTGGTGCCTATTTACAAAAATATTGACATATTACTACAATCCGACTTAACAATGATCATATTGGTAATAATTATAATTCCAATTATGTATACATCACATTACATAATGGAATGTTAATATTAATCTGATACGGTACCCGAATTCTGACACTGATTAACCCTTATTTGACACACGACTAGCAGAATTGGGTTAACAGTAAAGTTGTGGAAATCAAGCCTAAATTATTAATAACAGACGCTATTTCCCATGAATGATTAATTATTTGGAATATTTATTTAATAGGAAATCTAGTTGTAATTTTTGCCATCATAATATCTTCACAAAGCTTTAATTAAAATGACCTAAATCGCGATGAGGAAATTAATCTTTTACGGGTGATCAGTCAAATTACTATTATAATATCAGACGTTGATTCAATTGAATTTTAATTAAAATTATATTAAATCACATATTTTATATCGTGGTGATCAAGCCAATCATCTTATTAACATAGAGATACTGCAAAAACGCGGGTTTGAGTCTTGTACTCAGTGATTGATAAATCGAAGTTATACATTTTTTTCAAGATCAAGCCCAAAGAGATATTTTTAATATTTCATATAAAAATGCGTCATTAATCCAGGATGTCTAATTTTCACGTTATTGCTTGAGGCCTTCAAGTTGTAATTAAACTGTGATAATTTCATCAAAGCTCATCTTGCCTCGTTGATTGGCAGTACTATTATAACACATCCTTCATATTAATAAAAAATATCTTAAATTTATTAATTGTGATATAAAAATATGATAAAATATGAACAGAATCAATCACCATTCATTACTTGGGTGATAAAAGATGCTGAGATGATCATCCCTCGATATAATCTGTATTTAAAACATTACCACCACAGGTATTATGGATATTATATAACTGAAATTTATAAAAAAAAATACATGAGAATATTTATATTTTAATATATTGTTATCATATATGATATAATAAAGACACAGTTTCAAGTCCTGCACAAACTGTTGTGTCTAATATTCATATTCATTATCATATATAAATGTTATGTTAAAATTATAAAATTTTAACATAACATTTATATAATTTCCTTTATTATATATATATATATATATATATATATATATATATATATATAGTAGTATAGTAGTGTTCGGACATTTTGACATATACGGCAAATTGTTGAGTTAAAAAACATCGGGCAGAACGAATGATCGTATTTGCATATGAAAATTGTAAAATTTAACCTAAACAAACATACACAGTCTATATACAATATATTTGAAACGTATTAAAGTGTGGTTTATTGTGTGAAATTGCTTATAAGATGCAATATAACGATAATCAATCTTGACTGCTCCACTCTAATGGAAAATGCAACGCCTTGTAAACAACGCTTGCTTTAATATTACAAAATATTGCTCGATATAAATTTAATCCGAATAATAGTCCCCATATCTTGTGAAAAATATCCTTTTTATGGAATGAACAGACACAAAACAAGTGTATACGGCTTTCGAAGTATGTATTATTATTTATTTTAAAATAACGCAGAATCAACAGTTTCCAAGAAATATTATTTTAAAAACATGCTTATTTTTGGCGACAGATGCTACGGCAATTTGCTTTGTACCAATTCCCTTTGTCGTTAACTCGAGTTTGGGGCCCCTTTTTATATATTTATTGTGATAAGATGAAAATGCAAATTTCTTTCGAAGAGTAAACCTTGATATTAAAAGAAATCAATCCATATACATAATTTATTAAAATCTGTATCTAGATTTATTTCTATATAATCTACAGTTTTATTTAGATATTGGTAAAATTTTGTAAACGTGACCTTATCTTCTGTCTAATTTCTAAAAAACTACCCCCAATGTCAATTCTAAACCCTTCATTTTAATTTTGATTGACGCTTTCAAATATCTTTTTTTTCTGGAGGATTTTCAATTTTCGCATTGTAATAATTAAGTTTGTATGCCATCATGCTTTAAGTTCAAACATGTTTACCGAATTTTGTCAAAAAATTGTGACTGAAAAATCTGTTTATTTTAGATTGATTCATTTGACAATGAAAATGCTATTTCATTTTGTTTTCATTTCAACTAATAGCTCAATTTGTCCTAGAAAATTTATATTAAATAATAAACTATATAACTAAAATCAATATTAAAATATTTAGCTAAGTAAATGGATAATTACTTGCTCAGATTCCTGGTGTTTGTTATTTCAAAGCAAGTAAAACTTGTTGAATATTTAATCAGAAACAAAGAGACCGGATACTTTCGTTTTCATCGATTAATTATTAAAACATTTTCAGTCTAATTACCATAATTTTAAGCTGGGTTTACTTTTATACAAAAAATAATATAGTAATATAGAAACAATCCGAAGGAAAAATGAATAAGTGATTGTAGGTTGGTGAGAAATATGTCTTTTGTACTAAAGCCTTAAGTCCAACACAACCTATTATGGCCAACGATCTCATAAAATGTATTCTAGTTATAATGCTGATGCTAATATCATCTTATTAAATATTTATCACGTCTATTAAATTCATCATGAAATATAATAGGTTCCATTCGGATGGCCTGGACAAACATGTATAATACTTTTGGTTAAAAAAATCCCTGCTTTAAATAAATCGAGTGCCACATTTCGTACCCCATAATATTATTCGAGCTTAAAATATTGTTCAAATATATGTAAAATAAGCTCTGGATTTTTGAGACTAGTATTTTTCTAGTCAATTATTTTTTATGTAAAATAACAGATAGAGATTGAAGTAGAAAGAGATACTTGAAAAACAACACTGCGGTGGGTTAATTTAAATTTATAAGATGTTATTTTAATTTGTTTTTGATATTATAATGAAACACTCACTGGGAGTTATTCAATATATTTGATTGAAATTTAATGTACTTGGTGAGAGTGGGATTAACTAAAAAAAATTAATGAATAACTTATACATGTATTCACCTACAAAAATTTATCTTTTTTTATTTGAGCCTTTTATATTTATATTAATCCTCAATTTTTTTTTAATATTTTAATATAATGTATACGCCCCGAGAGAGTTTTGAGATGAGCTTTTTGAGAGGGTTTTAAACAATTTGGTTTTTTAGACACAACAACGTGTTAATTATTTGTTGGTGATCTTAACTAATTATTACTAATTACAAAGGTCACCGACAGAGCGGCTCTACCCAACATAATAATCGCCTCAGTATTTACCTTACAATCCAGAAAATCAGAGTAAACCTGGATCAAGACGATCGATCGGGATTTTTAATTAATACTATTCCCGATCTCCTAGTCGTAATAAACGATCAAATCAATTGAAAATTCTTGGCTTGAGTGGGATTTGAACTCATGATTACGCTAATTTGTGTTGTATTATCAATGAAAAAATAACGACTTTTTAATTTAATTTCCAAATATTTCAGCAGTAAAGTATGCTTTGCAAATACTAACAGGTAGATTTATCATGGAATTTCGAATATCCCTTCACCTCTTGGTCGGGTTACGTTCTGAGAAAAATCATATTCAGAGATAAAACTAAAAGTGAAAAATGATCAATTTACAGCATCGTGTTGTATGTTTTACTCGGTATTGTTAATGGATATTTTGATAAAATATTACATTACTCTCTCATTTTCAGCAACTTGTCTGAAAAGAATGAAATATCGCGCCGCACATAAATTAAAGTACTATTAGTCGTAAATTCGCGACACTTTTATACGCGAGTACGCATAATCGAGTTAGCGAAGATTTTAACAATTGTGTGCTTCCGTTAAAAGCATAGTATTTTTGCGTGAATAATTTATAGAATAGTTGTACGTGCACGCATCACTTTTCGGGGTTGTGTGCCAAAAGGGTGACATTAATTCCGTCGTGAAGAACTGAGGGTGTGGGGAAACCACCCCCTGAAGAAACTTGGCGATTATCTTGAATATTGCGCCACACCTGCTGGGGAAAAAATAACATGGAAATAGATAGGATAGCGAAAATATTAAAAGAAAAATTAGAGACTTTTGAACTTATCGACACCAATGTATTAACCATGCATAACTTTGAAATTCAATTTCAAGATATTTAAATCTATAAAAAATATTGAAATATTCTAGTAATAATCTATCCACACCCAAAAGTGGCAAAATAATTAATCAAATAATAGTTAACTGATTATGTATCATAAATATTTGAAGCTTTTTCATACATTATAATGTGTCATGCTAATTGATTTAACAAAGTTTATAATTTAGAATTAGCTTCCCAACTTATAATCACACACCACAATGAAGATTGATTACGCTCCCTTTATTTCTCAATATTCACTGAATCCAATGATGATTTTGAGAATTTATCGCGTTAAAGATACATATATACAAAAACATGTTATGAAAATAACAAGGGCGCAATTTAAGGGTCGGTTATAGTTTTCACGGCAATCACACACCAAAGGATTTTGCAATACACATTTGTATATGTTTATGATAAAAATAAATATACCTGAATGGTTTTGTTGTGTAGCAATTTTTCGGAAAATATTTCTACGTGAATAAAAAACAATCTTTCGTGCATTTGTGAAATATTGGATGTTATTTTACCCAATACCGCAGTATCTGGAGACACATTTGTCATGGGGTAATTTAAAACAATAAAAACAACACAATACGGGAGATTGGAATGAAGAAAGTTGGCACTATATCATCACTGATAGCGTTCCCTAAAGTATGAACCCTCATAAAGTGTAAAATGGCCTTTTCCTAACCTTCAGTTAAATTAAAGTTCCCTTTTGATAGTTATTATTTACCAGCATAATAGCTCAGGGGATATAATTAATCTAAATATAACAATTTACTCAATAATATTGTGTCTTACTTTGTAATAAACAACACATATTGGAATTGGATAACAATTTAAAAAAAAGATATAATCTTATTCATCTGACAATGCGGATTTTTCAGATCCATCCATTTTAAGGGTAGAAAAGTGGGCAATTTCACAAGTGTATATGGGATCAATTTAAGAGCTTTCAGATCTCAACGACCATCACAAAGGGGATGAAATGCAAAATATGTGAAAAGATCAGATAGGACGACCGATAAAAAAACAATATGTGAAAAGATTCCAATGATGTGCAATAAATAAACCTGTTGTACAAAAATTAACGGCTCAGAAATAATTTGTTTTGGAAATAATAAATCCTTTTAACCCAACATTCTTTTTATTTTCCGATCGATTACTCGGTTTATTCAAGCAAATCGAAATCTCAACTAATTGGAAAATGTGTATTTTTATGTTATCGGTTCGAAGTCAAGTCATTATCCCATGAAAGAGAATACTTTTGACAAAACGAAGATGCAAGAATGTTTCTTTTTCCTGTTTTCAATATTTGATCTTCCCTAACGATCTCAAAAATAATATATGTTTTGCATATAACTTTATTATAAAGCACTCATTCACCAATATTTCAGTCTGTTTTTATTAACACCTTGTGCAATAAAATAATTTGAAACATATGTGAAACTATTAAATACGTGACACTTCACTTGACTCTCCAAGTATATTTCTATATAAAATATTATTTTAATATTTAATTTATTTACTTATTTATCAAGATATATGTATCAAATCTAAGTAACGCATATTATGGAGATTTTAAGGTGTAATTTAATTGTAAATATATATTCAGCTTGTTAGTGCTTTAATATTGAGTCAAACTAGTAAGTCAGATAATAAATGAAAGTAAGAGAGACCTTTATTAGGGCAAAATTTCTACTTATAATCAATACCTTAATAGAGATAAAGGTGGAATCAAAACGATTTAATTTAAAGGTTTCGTTAATTTTAATAATTTAACAATAAGTATATACAAGAGGATATTTTAAAATTAATTTATTGTAAAATATTAAGGTTTCAATTTGGATGCATTTTTTTTGGATTCTGAAAAAATATTTGTACTGGTGAAAATTCCACACTGTTTAATTTTTGCCTGTTATTATTTGAAAATAATAATTATATGATTATTTATGTTTATTGTAGGTTATTGGCCATTTGGTTGGATTTGGTGCAACGTGTATGTGACATGTGATGTTTTGGCCTGTTCTGCCAGTATTATGCACATGTGTTTCATATCCCTTGGAAGGTAATATCTACTATTTCAATTGTATTTTATTTATCTACTTATAAACATCATAATTAAGGTCTTGGATAATACTATAAGCCGAGAATAATGCAACGCTTTATTCTTCATAAAAGGGTGTTGCATTACTTTTCCATTGTTAATTGAAAAGGATTGTCTTGCTTGATAAACATAACCTCGGCAATTGCTATAGAATAACCGCAAATAAATGTTTTTAAACTGTTTTATCTTCAGTATCTTTTATTTTTTTTTTACGGTGAATGTTTCATTTTATATGAGAATCCCCACATATTGGGCGATTTCTCATATGACAATATTAATATTATCTTGTTTTAGATATCTGGGTATAAGAAATCCACTTCATACGAGACATAGTGCCACAAAAAGACTGGTCGGATTCAAAGTCGCTCTTGTTTGGCTTTTGAGTATGCTGGTATCCAGTTCTATAACAGTTCTCGGTAAAAATATTTTATACCTGACCGTAAAGATTTATGCGACCCTAAAACTCTGCCCCAAGTAATGTTATTTCAATAATGAATAAATGTATTAAGCCGTATCTCCATCATAAAAAATGGTTAATACACATTATTTAGCTGGTTTTAATGCATTGTATGTGTTTGCGCCGTAATATAGGCAATTTGTCAATCATTATTTTTATAAAACATTGCATTTAGGGAATAAATTTTCTAATCAATTATTTAATGTCTAGGTATAATCAACGAGTCGAACATAATGCCTCGACCTCAAGAATGTGTGATAAATAATCGGATGTTCTGGGTATTGGGATCTTTGGTTACATTCTACGTGCCCATGTTAGTTATGGTTGTAACATATGCTCTAACTGTACAATTATTGAGACAAAAGGCAAGAAGAGCCGATCCTGATATATTTAGAAGGTATATTAAATTCTATTAGATTATTTAAAAAATATTTATTGAGTACTATATTAAAAATAGATTGGGAGGCGGTCCAGGAGGTTCAGACGGGATTTCACATCATCTTGCTTGGCGAACCAGTGGAGCACCTGAAAGGTATTTTTTAAATAAACTAATACAATCGACTCAATTGATATAAAATAATAAAAAAAACATCTGTATTTTCCATATTCAATTAAAATTATAATGACCCATATTATAGTTATTACACAGCTTCTTTTGGCCAGTATTAGATGATTTTATGAATCAACGAAGAAGTTGAAAAATAAATTATACTAAAATTACATTATTAAATTGAGTATCTTTTCCTGTATGGATTATCTAAATTTACTTAAGTCGATTTATTTATTTTTTAATAAAGAAAAAAACAATAACAATCTTCTGACTCTCACTCCCATGCGTCAGTTAAGGTGGATAGACTCAGTAATTAATTATTGGAACTTCTCATAATGAGTAATTTGCATAAAGACGAAATAATAGCCAATGAAAATATTACAAGAAGGCAGATATAGAAAATAAGTTTAATAAGAAGTAAGAAGAAATAAGAAGTTTTTCATTTTGAAACGAATTGTGCTCGTTATGAGAGGTTCCACTATACAATTAAAAATGCTAAAAATTGTTTTTAAAAATACCGCAAAAGTACCATGTAAATAAAAAGAGACATGGTTTTAGATAAGTAATTTATTTGTTAAGAATGAAATCACTTTTTCTTCCTGACATTTGTGATTAATCGTTTGTCGTCTTAGGTTTGTTGGCGTAACTAATCTTTTATACTTGTTTGTATTTTTAGTTGCTTTTTATAACTATTCTTCAATTTCTTTCATCATTGTGACATTTGATTAAAAAAATAAAACGACGCAAAAAAAAAGATAATATAAAATTTCCGTCGCAAACATTACACACGAAATCCCTGAAATAATAATAATAGTTGTTCATGCTGTGACCAATTTTCGGAGACGAGACAACGCCAAAAAGAAGAATGAAATTCCATGGTGAATGTTTTATCTTTTCGGCTTTGAAGAACTCAGACAATGGTGTATTTTATCGCAATATTTGTGTACGGCTTGTGAAAAAAAATGGAAACGTCCAGCCGATGGTGATTTGTAATAATTTGATTGATCGATTGAATATTTCGTGACACAAATATCAATGATTTAAACTGAAACATGTGAAAGCTTTTAATACTACATACTGTGATCAATTCCTTGTTTTTTGTCGACGAATAATATTTTTACAAAACAGGGAACATCGGATTCATATGGGACAATCACAATTGAATTCTGTATAAGCTGATTAAAATATTTTGAGCCGACTCCATTCAATGCCTGAAAATCAATTTAGATTACAGACTTCATGTGAATGATCATAAAAAGTTATCCGATAAACCTATAATCGATGTTATAAATTATGGATTACAGAACAAATATTAATATTTTATTATTTTTCAGATGTGTGGGAAGTGGTTTACGAAGTACAGTTTCACAAAATGGCAGAAGGGAACAAGGAACTCAAACTCCAGCTAATCTTGGTCGTTCACTTAAACTACCTTTGCAATTACCTGCCACTTCAAATATTAACCTTAGGTAAACAATTTATTTATTAACCCTATATGAGGAACCCTGGTAATCTTCTCAATAATCTCCACCCGCATATAATGAATAAAGAACCGGACAATGGAATTGTCAACCAGTAAATAATAATGATAATATTTTTGACCCAATTTACAAAATGACAATGCAATTAAATGAATCTTTTAATTCTGTCGGTGTTTATTTAATATTATATTAAATCCACAACAAAATAAATGGAAATTAGAATATGAACACAACAGTGTACTTTCATTATTTTTAATTATTTTCATCATAATTATAAGACTATACGGGGTAAACTTAAAATAATTAAGAATATTTTAATTGAAGTTAAAACATGTTTTATAAAATAAAAAATAATGAAATTGAGCTAATATTTTAAATACAACCGTTATTATTTATTTTATTGATTAATATTGTATGTCAGTTGATTATAATTATAAGCGGCAAAAAAAGTTATTTAATTAAAATAATATAATATTAAAAATTAAAGGTATAAAAAATTATAAAAATTAATACTCGACTCCAAGTCCATCTGGTAAAATTAATTTAGTGCTGTATTACTGCTTTTGATGATTGTAGATTAAAGTTAACTTTATTAATCATTATATTATACTTTGTTCTAATGGTTATAATGGAAATAATAATATTGGAGTATTTCTGATGGTAATAGCAGCTCTTCGTAAATGAATCTAATTATTTATGATAATTCGATTTTTGATTTCGAGGTATTCTACTTTGTCCGTATTCTTTTTCGGCATATTCTGTAGTATTGATTTTAATTCTACTGTCTGATTACTTTTTTGCTTATTTGTTTGACTTCTTCCTCTATAAAATTCGTAAATAATTAATATGTGATTGCTTGTTTCAGGTTTCTCGGTAGCCGAAGTAAAAGACGTACAATGTCTGCAAATGCTGTAATGACTGAACAGAAAGCGACTAAAGTACTCGGAGTTGTATTTTTTACCTTCGTA
Organism: Agraylea sexmaculata; assembly: GCA_022606485.1. Lineage (NCBI taxonomy): Eukaryota > Metazoa > Arthropoda > Insecta > Trichoptera > Hydroptilidae > Agraylea > Agraylea sexmaculata. The sequence goes on from JAGTTH010000995.1 coordinate 17,093, forward strand.
TTTTGCTGGGCTCCTTTCTTCTTATTAAATATCTTCTTCGCAGCTTGTCCTTCTTGCAATGTACCAGGTTCGATGTCCATTTCATTAATCATTGCCGCACATTTTGCTTTCATATTCCGCACAGTCATCGATTACATAAAACATTCATTGAAAGCCCACATCCATAAATAATAGACATTGTGAAAAGGCGTTAACTGCATTTCGCAATGATTTATGTTTGTATTTTTTATCAAAAGTGATATTTTTATATAACTGTATGACTATTAAAAGTATTTGAACTTCAACACTTCCTTTCACAAAAATCCAATAAAAACATTTACTGCCGAAAATATGTTCAACCCAACAATAAAGTTTAATTTGCGGAAATATAATTATGATAAAAATATTGGATTAAAAAAGAATATTGATTTATTTCAGAATTAATACATATGAAAATATTATCTAAACAAGCGCTCATCGTGCAAACATGAGTTTTCATTAATAATGTTAATTTTAAATGAAAATTGCATCCTTTGTTGACCACCATTATGCCTCTAAATTGAAAATTTTGATTATAATCACAAACATTAACAATTGCTCTTAAATTTTAATATAATATTTAAATATTAATGAGCACCTAGGGTTATTGTTATAACCAATTTGCATTATTAAACTGAAAATAGTAATTTAGTTAACAAGGTCAATTTTGCCAACTAGATAATGCGTATATATTAAATACTTAATTACTATACAGATAGAAGAATATTTATAATAATATATATTAATTCTTTTTTTCAGAACATGTTGTCGACATCTGTTTATGGTTAGGATATGTTTCTTCGACAATAAATCCTATAATTTATACAGTTTTCAACAGAACCTTCAGAGCAGCCTTCATAAGACTTTTGATGTGTCGATGTCACAGGTGAAATTTAATTTTAAAAAGATATAATATATACGTTACACTAGAAAATAGGGTTTTATGCTTCTTATAAAAATAATCTTCTTATGTTCATGAAAGTGAAGAAAATAAATTTAATTTAAATTAAGCCATTTTTTTAATATGACTACATTTTTAGATGATTTTATAATACATGTTCGTATTAGATTTGGAATCTGGATATACCGAAAAAATATCGTTTATTTTGTAGGCTTAAATATCCCGTTTTTCTATCAAGGGACACCTAAAATTTCCGGGTAGCAAATTTTTAGATGGCGTAAAAACACATTTCTTTAACGTAAACCGAAATAATGATAATCACTTTTTTATGTTGTTATACTTTTCTCTCTATAATATTGTCTTAAAATGCTTAATTTATTTTTAATTAAAACTTATTTTTATTTATATTATAACATATTCCCGAAGGGCTTTTTAGAGGATTTTTAAAAAAATTGTTTATAGGTTAAAAAAACGTTATTTATTTTTTATTGTAGTAATTTAACTATTTGTAGTACTAGTTTAACAGGCCATCGACATAATAACTGCCTTAGTATTTATCTTGGAACCCCGAAAATCATAGTAATTCTGAATCAATAAGATCGATTGGAATTTTATTTATATTATTCTCAATCTCCCAGTCCTAATTATTTTTTACTTGAGCGGGATTTGAAGTCACGCGTCTTATCCCCTGAACCATTAAAATATTCTCAATTATTTACCACGTATATACGTACATGACTTTGGAGTGATAAGCCTCTTCTGTCTCACGTAGTAGATAACTGAAATACTGTGACATAGTTAAACTCGCTTGTAAGGAATCTCCTGTTTGTGTGATGCTTATAATGCTTGTCGTTGGCTTGAGTTTAATCCTTAGTTTGTTTTGCAGAAGCGGCCGCGGTATACGATATATGTCGGGAAGAGCAGGAAGAGGAGCTGCCCACATATCAGCTCTTCCTCTGGCCATATCACTACAAGGAGCGCCTCTATTATCCCCAAGGACGCCTTCTCCTGGAGAGGGAGTTAGGGCTGCCACCCTGGGAGACCACAGGTGTTAATCTCGCCTTCAAGTTGCCCTCAATCAGGATCTTGGCTTATCCTCTAGCTCAATTTTCGTCGCCGCAGAACACCTTTCATTATTGCCTGTCAAAACTATTTACGATACTCATACACAATTTTGTTTGCTTTCATCACCACGAAATAACACGATTTACATTGTTCTTATATATTTCATTAGTATTATGCTCAAAATATGTATGTACATACATATCGCCTGCTACAGCGTATAATATCGTAAGTGCAAAAAAAATCTGTGTGCTCTTAAGTCTTTATGGAACTAAGCCACATATTGCATGTATGAAACGTCAAAAAATGTTGATTTTCAATCATTAATTAACATATTAAGTGGGACTTTTTCGACATAGTAAATTAGTCCTATTTGACCGGCAACTAATGTAGATTCATCTTTTATCTATACACGTTTCATGTCTCTGTCAATAGAAGGTATTAAATCGTAAATTGTTATATTTTATAAATAATAATTAAATCGAGTGACACGTGACAGGCAGTGTTACCAGATTGAATATGTGGCTCAGTTCCACAAAGACTTATGAGCACGCAGATTTTTTTTTCCATTTACGATATTATACGCTGGAGCAGGCGATATATACAAAACACAATTATTGCAGTGCAGAATTCTGCTATGGTGTATCGATATAATTCATTTTTCGGGATTATTGGTGGACATGAATTAACTGAGAATATTTTAGGGAATGATAGAGTATCGCAGGAATAAGTGGAAAAATATTTTATTCGAGTTTGGGCCACCATCTTGGAATAAATCTGTTCCTATAAAGTACTCAGTAGTGATTGTCGCGTGTGTATTGTATATATTTAACTTAATTTAATAAATATTTTTATTTATTTAATACTTTTTTGGCGTATATTTGCGATACCCTACCACCCCTTCAAATATTCTCGGTTAATCTAAGTCCACCCTCTATATATATATACGCTCTATAAAAAAATATATTAATAAAATAGCAGTTCACAAATATTTATGTTGACCTTCATATATTCATTTAAAAAAATCAGTTGATATTTTCTTTTCAAATTGAATAAAAAAAATATCTTAATATATTTTTTCATTCAACCATACTCATTCCGTTATTTGATAAAAACATTAGCCATTAAAACTAGTCGCCGAAATAATAAAAATAAAATCTAGTCGAGGTTTGATTCAAATTTCCATATCTAAAAACTTCACATATATTTTTCCACCTCTAATTAGATCAAAACTAGCGTCAAATAATGTTTAATTGAATTAAGCAAACGTATTATTTTTAATAATTCGTTAATAGTCGAAATGTATTGATTTCTAGTCATAATTAAAGTGAAACATACCACGAGTATTATATTCATAACATTCCAAAACTAATTATTTTATAAAGCACAATAATATATTATGTATATACATATTTATTTAAATTAAAAACGACCAGGGTAAAATGATTAATTGTTTCAAATCAAATCCCGTATACAGTGTGATCAATTTATATATTAATTAATTATATTTAAATTTAAAATAAATATGTTTTATTTTTCCCAAAGCACTCTCGTATTATACGTATGTATAAATAAAACAATATTTTCGTGTAGTTTTGATGTGTAGTACAATTTATTTATTTATTTGAACATTTATAGTAGTTATTTTGTGATTGTAAATATGTGTATTTTAATTTATTTGAATGTCAAAAAGCAATAAATTTGATTTGAAATTATACAAGTGTTTCCTTTGCATGGCGTAATAATAATATTTACTTTTAAAATCATTTCAAC
>JAGTTH010000996.1:0-14976 GCA_022606485.1 Agraylea sexmaculata
TACGCCTGTTAATAAGTGGATATAAGGTGTTAATAGCCACGTTGCTCTTGTCCACAGCATATTTTACATGCTTGGACCAGTTCAACTTGGAGTCTAAGATAACTCCCAAATACTTGACTTCTTTGAGCCAAGGAATTTGTTCGTTATTGATACTAAGAGGGGGATGTGGGATCGCTTTCTTTTGTTAGTAAATATTATTGCTTCAGTTTTACTCTCGTTGAGTTTTAATTTCCAGCGAGAGTAATACTGTGTTAGTAGGTCTACAGATGCTTGAAGGCGTCTACGAATTGTGTCTAATCTGTAAGATGATGTGAATATAGCGGTGTCATCCGCGTAAAGAGCTAAGGAGCAATTATGAGGAATAGGGATGTCATGGATGAAGAGATTGAAAAGATAAGGAGCGATAATACTTCCTTGCGGAACTCCCGCAAGGATTGGATGCTGTACAGATTTCACATTGTTAATATCTACTGAGAATTTTCTGTTAGTAAGATAAGATTGAATAACTTTGGTGAGATATGGTGGAGTGTTAGTGTTAATTAGTTTGTGAATGATACCATCAAACCAGACTACATCAAAAGCTTTGGCAAAGTCCAGGAAAATCATTCCCGTACTTTTTTATTATTAAAATTTCCTCTAACATGCTGTGAGATTCTTGTTAGTTGTGAAGTGGTACAATGGCCCGGTCTAAATCCGAATTGTTCATTAGGAATGACGCAATCCGGAGTTTTTCGCAGGCGGGTTAATATGACTTTCTCTAAGATTTTACTCATGCAGGGGAGGAGACTGATAGGACGATAGCTACTGGGAAGGGATTTGTCTTTACCAGGTTTAAATATAGGGACTACTTTAGCTGCTTTCCAATTATCTGGAAAATATCCAAGAATAAGACACGAGTTAAATATTTGAACCAAACAATCAAGAGCCTTTTGTGGTAAGTGTTTAATAAGAGTGTTGTTAATGTTGTCGTGTCCTGGTGATTTTTTATGTTTTGAGTTTTGAATAATATCAGAGATTTCAGAAAGAGTTACCTCGTCAATCTCACATTCAGAATAGTTGTGAAGATTCCTGATTGACTTAGTAACTGCTTGTTCTGTGAGACTATCTGTGGTGTCATTATGTGTCAATGTGTGTGCTTTAACGAATGTTTCAGCGATGAGATCAACTTTCCCCTGAGCCTTGTAAATAATTTTATTACAGTCTTCGCTCCTGAGCGGAGGGATAAAGGATGTTTTTCTAGTCATCGACTTACACATCTGCCAAAGTGAGTTATTTTGTGTTTTGAGAGACCTTATCTTCTGTTCCCAGGATTCATTTTTATGAATTTTAATTTTATGTTTAATTTCTAAAATTAGCGCATTTATGACAGATTTGAGTTTACAATTTCTTTTCTTTCGCCACTGATTCATTAATCTATTTTTTACATGAATTAAGTCCACAATTTCAGATGGAAGTTTGTTCTTAAAAGTATTGTTAATGGTTTTAACAGGAATATATAAGGCGGCGGCGTTCTTAATAGAATCTGTGAGTGTAGTGATTGCATTGTCAACGTGAAATGTGTTGTTAGTGTCGAATTTAAGTGTAACGTTATTGTTAATATGAGTTTTGTAAGCGTTCCAATTAGCAGTCTCATAACTAAAGAAGGTTTTTTGGGTGATTTTGTAATTTCCGCCGATGTTAAATACAATAGGGAGATGATCGGAGGAAAGTGACTGTATTACGTCAACTTCGGTGAGAGAAGGACAACCCTTAACCACTGCAATATCAAGGATGGATGGATATCCTTGGGGTGGGAAATGCGTTGGACTTTCGGGGAAAAGGATACGAAAGTCTTTTTTATCACAATATTCTCTTAGTAAACGGCCATCCTTATTTCCGCGAATACAGTGCCAAAAGTGTTTTTACAATTAAGATCACCAGCAATTATAACATCCTTACCGAGAGACATAATTTTGTGGATATCATCTTGACAAATTTCTATTTTGGGTGGCTTATAAACCGAGGCAATAATGTGAGTTTTATTATTAATAGATACACTAATTGCTATTACTTCAATTGAGTTAGTTTTACGAATTACAACTTTCGAATGATATATAGAGTCTTTCATCACGATTAAAACACCACCGCCTGTTTTGCAAACTCGATCGTTGCGATGTATTACAAAACCTGGTCTTCTCAGGATTATATTTGTATTAAGAAACGTTTCACTTATCAATGCAATGTCAACACTTTCTCTTAACATAAAGTCAATCATTTCCTCGAATTTATTTGAAATTCCCCGGGAATTCCAAGCAACAATCTTAATATTAGAACAGTGACTAACCTTAGACATTATCAAGCGATGCGGCGAGCTCCATGATGAGATATATCCTTTCATTCTTTGTCTGACATGTCTTTAGCTTCCGCTGAAGCTCTTGAACCTTCAATACAAGAGTCATCAGGTCTCCTATCGGCATATCAGCGCTAGAGAGTGGGGCGGTAATGTTCTTCGCAGTAGATGTGGTGGTGGGACCTTGGGCAATCTGTGCCCATGACAGGTCAGTCACGTGAGATGTGGACGGGGAGATGACCTGGGCGGCCATTGGTCCACGAGCAACCTGGGACCAGGAGCGTCCGTTGACGATGTTCGGGGGCGGCACTGGTGCACGCTGGGTGGCCGGTCTCGCAGCTGGCAGCTTGGGGGTAGATCTTAATTTGATCTGCTTCTGTCTGTCAGGGCACTCTTTGTAATTTGCAGTGTGGTCCCCTCCGCAATTGCAGCATCTTGCGGGGGAAGTGGCATCCTTTATGCATGTGGAAGTCTGGTGATCGCCGCCACATTTCACGCATTTGAATGCGTTGTTGCAGTTGGATGCTGCGTGTCCCCACTGTTGACAACGGAACCATTGCGTGATAGAATTTCTCCCAAGAGAGTATTTTTCAATTGTCACTCTACAGTGACAGATATTAGTAGTGTTTTTGAAGTCACTCATATTTGTCTCATTGCTGAGATTTATTAAATATAGGGGTGACTTCGTAATGGAGCCATTTTTTCCTTTCATTAGGAACACGTCTATTATTTTAAATACTTTGTCGCTAAGGTCCTGCTTGATTTCCTCTACAGGAAGCAGAGGCAGGCCTCGTATGACAGATTTTTAGGTCTGTCACATTCTAACGTAAAGGAGAAAAATTCCTTGTTTAATGATTTCAGGCCCGCTTTAAGGGCTCTGAAATCAGTGATATTGCTGGTTTGGACTCTGACTTGTCCGTTTGGTTTATAATGTAGTTGGAATTTATTGATGAATTTCTTGACAATCGTCAAGTTTTCACCGTGCCCTGAAGATTTGAGATATAACGGGGGAGGTTTTTGACATCCTTATCGGATGACAAAATTACCTCCCCCAGCGACTTAAATTGGTTTTGTTTTGGAATGGAAGTAGGAGTAGTAGGTCTTGGACGTTTGATCGGGTTCTTTGGTAAAAGAAACCCATCGATCGTCGTTTGAGCCATTACGTTTACGAGTTAACTAATGAGTATATGTTACTATGATAAGGAGCGATGGTACCTGATAATAATGGTGAAGTGGATTTTGGCGGCGTTGCGGCAAGCTCGTTATCAGGAGAGGTCGCAGGGCGGCAGACCGGTTTGGTAGTTGCGACACTTGTGTACTTGACACTTTCGAATTTGCTTAACCATGCAAGGAGCACTTCAATATACGTGTGTACAAGACGGCTGTCTGGACGTAACTGATATAATTTGAATGGAAGGCATAGTTTAAAATATGTAGTTGAATTGAAAGATAATAGTTGATTTCGCACGACCAGAGGTCATTGGCTATCAAAAAATATAACGTGCAAAAAACTGGAAGGTGAAGAATCATACAGGATTAACTGAATAGGAACTGGTTTTTAATGGACGAATATATCGACGAGAAATGTACCGTTATTCATTAAATATGTATCATTTGGACGAATCTAATGCTAGTCTTACATAAGACAGCCTTGAGCAGTTTTTTATATGAAATCAATCAAAGACAAAGATTCACCTTGTGTGTGTTGAATATATTGCAAAAATAAAGAAGATAAAAAGGGGTTTTAACAAGTTATTTATTAAATACCTCTTAATGTAGAAATATTGTTGTGAAAGAAATTATTTTAGCAAAAATAGTGTTATCTGAATATTCAATATCTGAGGTTTTCTATAAGATTTTTGGAAAATGACTGTAATATTTTATTTATAATCTTCGAATGTTAATATTATATCATATAAAATATTTAATTACATTTCTACACGGTAAAGTATAAAAAAACAAACTTGATCAGATAAATTAACATTAAATAATAATAATAATTTGTGAAGTTACACAAAGAAATATGGAAAAAAAATCTTAAATATTTATAAAAATTTCATTTCATTCAAATCTTGTTCAAATAAAAAAAAAAATAGATCGGTTATTACGACAAGAAGATCGGGAATAATATTAATAAAATCTCAATTAATTGTCTTGATCCAGGTTTACTCTGATTTCCTGTATTGTAAGGTAAATACTGTTTATTAAGTCGGTGAGCTGTGTAACTAGTAATAGTTAAGATCATCGACAGACAATTAATTAACACGTAATTGTGTCTAAAAAAATATGTTTATATATTATGTTATGTTTATAAATAAATATGATATTATCATTTATTTAAAAAAAAGGAAACCCAAGCTTTTCCTGGTGAAAATTAATGGTGAATGGATGGAATATTTTTATTTAAAGTTGATTGTGAAATACGGCTATGGAAATATTAATACAGACGTCAAGGAGACCACAAACAAATATTGAACATTTACAGGAATGATTTGTTTATTTCCCAATTTACAGTTCGTCGAGGGGATTGTGCGTAAAAAATATACACAAAACGATTCTTAAAAGTTTTTTCATCAATTTTCAACGACAGGACAAAAATAATCGAGGCGTTCGGTTTTAAAATGTACATTGAATAAATGTCTGGCCGGACAAATTCGACATAGCAAAAATATTAATGGACCATTTCAACAAACGACCGTATAAACAATCGCCTGTCGTTGGATTTCAAACGATAGACAATTTATAAAGGATTTTTTATTCAAAAATTTATGCTGAACAGGTGAATAATTTTACAAGAGTATCCCTTGGATGATTTAAAATAGATTGAAATAATTCGCAATCTCAATGTGAATTTGTCACCAAAGCGGAATAGGCCGTATTTTTTTAAATTGATAACTACTTTTCATTATGATAATCTATCCGGCAACATTAATATTTTAATTTACTTTTAATAAATTTGCGAATAAAAAATATGTTTTGCGGTGATAAGCTCATCGATATAAATATGAATCAATCCTATAGTCCATAATGGGATATTCAATAATACTAATAGAATATTTCAGGATTTTTATTATCTGTTTCTTACATTTGACAACGGTAAGTCGAAATTGGATTTATGATTCCTTTATATAATAAAATTGATAAAAATTACTCTTATGCATTAAATTATCAATGTTGTAAAATATGTAACATTCACAACAAACTTAAAAGGGGGTATTACACTACATTGAATCAGGCTCCCTGATTAAGTGCGGTTGAGACCCTTACATAAGGATTATTACACTACACTGAATCAGTGCCGTATAATAACAATAACGCAGTAAGGAGTACGCTCACATTTAATCTGGATTATAATTTTGTGAAAGGCTTTTTAATTACTATTAAGTAAAACGTAATTTTTGTAAGTATTGATTCTCAAAATATTTATTTCATAAATTAAAATAATAAAAATACTCTGTAGTTACTGACATTGTATATTATGTAATAATCGCGTCTTATAGTCATCACCATAAATAATGATTCCGCTAGTTTTTTTTACAATATAGTATTCCAATAACTAGTTTCTTCATAGTTATTATTAAAATAAGCCCACCTATAACAGGTTGACGACCTCTGAAGACCGGTTGGCCGCTCCTTATGTTTGTTAACCGAGGATTTAGTATAAAAATTACTGTTATTTCGGACGAATCAATCAAATTTTCCCACATAACATTATAAAAAATACGGGTGGAAAAGAGTTAAAATTTATATTCTGTCGTGCAATTTTAATGTTAATTTTAAAGTGGAATCATGAGCTTAATAAGCATAAATAATATGGGAATTATAATATGAATAAGTTACAATTTAATAATATTATCTCAGCTGTTCAGGGAGAAGGACATTGCCTCTATTTAACCAACAAGGTCGACCGGAATCCAAAGACCTGCTCATCAAATATACACCTTTTATTACCATACGTACAATAAAAAAATAAGCAATCGAAAATAATATTTCAATATAAATTCTTATGTGTAATTTATTATTATCTTTAAATTCAAAAGAAGTGGCTCATCTTTCGTGTCCATGAAACGATCACAAGTTGAATCGCTTAAGACTGAAACTTTTCGGTGGTAACAGGTGCTCCTGAAAACTTTCTTCGGTGACGAAATTTATTCAAATTATTGTTTTTTATACACGAAAGTAGAATTTTAACAAGCCAAATGATACAAAAGTAATCGGCTAATGTAAATTTAGTATGGTTCTTAGATATAAATAGGTAGAATCTGAAGGGAAGAATACAGATTAAGAAGGATGAGTTTTATTAATTATATAAAAGCGTGGATACGGTTCAATCATGAAAAATAAATGAGTTATTTTTTATGAATTAGATGAATATACTTTTACATTAATGGTGTTTTATTTATTGGATTTATTATTGTGTATTGGGGTTTTAAAATCTAGCTTTATAGGAAAAGACCAAAAAACATTATAAATAGAATTGGATACAATTACCGAGGAAACAGATTTAAATTAAAATTATTTTACAAAATAAAAGAACCTCGATTATCTAATTAATGCTCTTAACCTGTTTTTGTGTATAATTGTGCACATGCTGCAAAATTGGGAAAATCAAATAAATATTTACATATTATATATGTGTCTTAAATTTTTCAATCAACAAAACAATTCTTTCTCCATAAACAATAACTTAGGTCTGAAGGGGTTAAAAAATTCTAAAAATTATGTGAAAAATTGTTTTTTTTTAATTATTTTTATGTAGGAAACTCGATGAATTTTTAAATGATATTGTTACCTCGCTTGATTTGAATAAAATGTCACCTACAATGTGGCTTTGTCTGACAATATTCATCTTAAAATCACGAGAAATAGAGTAAATCTGTATCGAAATAATGGAGAACCTAAGCTATCATCCTCGATATTTCTTATAACATATTTATGATTTTGCTGTTGATATACATTACAAGTTACTCGCCTGCCAGTGGACAGCTACTCGAACATGACAGTAGCTCGTCGTTTCCATTGTTTCACTACGATTGATTAGTTTCATTTGCTAAGGATACGGATTGCATTGACTTCCTTTGATTTTACCGATAATTATAATAAGTCGTAAGGTATTGTCTTCGTGACACAAGCTGTGCTCAGCTAATAATCACTACATCGTCAAATATTAACGAGATATGTATGTATGTATTATCTGGATATTGTATTACACAATGCCTTGTATATTGTTATCTTCGAGTCTGATTCGAACGTGCTTTATGCCGTACAATTAGATCTCACTTTTGCCTCAAATAATTGGAATCAAATACTTATTGTATTCTGTCTGCTGACAATATCATATTGAACACATTATTGATTTATTTTATTTTATATATGATTTTAATAATGCGAATTATATTGTAGGTACTCTTATTTTACAATAGGAACTATGGTTTAGATTATAGAAGTTAAATTGTAATAGAAAAAATATTAATTAGTTTTGAGTATTTTTTGTATTGTTTTGAGTTAATGAGAGAGTTACTAAATTAATAGAATAATTTATGAACGAAAAACCAAAACCTTTTTTAATTGATGCGAAATATATATATATATATATATATATATATATATATATATATATATATATATATATATATATATATATATATATCATCATCATCATAAGCACTCCAGTTCATTGATGAACCGAGGCTTCCCGCACCAGCATCATATATATATATATATATATATATATAAAAAAAAAATTTAATAAATAAACACAAATTCAACAAAAAATACATTTTTCTAATTAACATCGTGATTGCTGATATATATTATTACGATTATTTAAAAAAATATGTTATAGGTATATTAAAAATCGTATAATATTTGATGATAAATAATTTTCTTTTGATTAATCCGAAAATGAATGAAAAATGTTATATTACATATAATAGTGAATAAAAATGTTATATTTTTCATTATATCAATAAAAAATTGAGACGTAATTCGTTCGTTGTTTTAATTATATACAAATATTTTTTCACTCCACTTTTTGTAGACGATACTGAAAAGTCATTAGTTTATCCCAATTATTAAGTTCTCTTCAGAAGCGTGCTGAAGACAGGATATCGAAATTGACAAGCTTTCTGTGAAAATAATACACTAATTCCATATAACAAAATGCCTTGTCTACCGTTCTCAAAAATAAATTGATATTCGAAGACAAGATGTCAGTTTGTTTGAGAAATTTTGATTTCCAAAGGATCTCAGGTTGAGAAGTTTCGTTTTGTCTTCGGAAATCGTGTACAAGTGGTTTTGCCTTTGACATCTTCAACGATGATCAAATTGTCGCCTTGTTTTTTTATTTTATTCAGTCACCCTTTTGCAAAATATTGTACACAGCTCCTCATTATTTCTCAACAGGATTGATTTATTTCGTACTATAAAAAAGTGTATTCCATTTCGAGAGCACACAATATCTATGTATACACAGACACACCTTTGATATCGAATTAAAATATGTAATAAATAAATTTAGCCCTATTTTTTCTCATTTTTTTATTTCAACACTCACCTGTTATATTAACTGTAATGACCTTAGTATGATAATACGAATATAATAAAAGGTTTAGTAGGTTATAGGCATAGTATTGGGTAATCCGACCTTGTCTAATGAACCACAGAAGTCAGCGTTTCCAAAGCCACAAAAAAGAGACACTAGTTTTTGGTCACTTTACCAACACCTGATTTCATTCTATTTAATATTTTTATACAAATAACTTTAAGAACATTTTTGGATAACAAAACAGTATTTTAAAATTTATACAATTGAATTACAAAGCTCAAATTTTATAATAAATTGAATTTCTAATATCCCCCTCATTGATTATTTTTTTAATAAACAAGGTTTTTCGATAAAAAGAATTATTTATTGATCAAATAAAAAAAATGTATAGAATTTGGTAATGAGATTTTTAATAATATTATTCGAACTCAAATTTGAATTTTCCACTCCAAATTCATCATCCATTTAGAGTTTTTTATATAGCGTTTAAATGTGATTTTTTTTAAATTCTCTTGGAGATATTTTAAATAGTTCCATAGAATTATATATTTTATGTTATTAACAAAATAATGGTTTATTCAAATTAATATTAAAAATAAATATATATATATATATATATCAAAATGATATATTATTGAATATTTTGGTGCAACATGCCATATAGACATGGATTTCATTTTATACACTTTTATTTTTAATATGCCATACGTAAGTTTTAATCTCTATACTGGAAAAATACTTTATTTATTTATAGACACCCCGAGGAACTTTTTGAGAAGGTTTTACAAATTTTGGTTGTTTTAAACACAACAACGTGATAATTAATTGTCAATTGATAATCCTAACTATTACTAGTTACACAGGACACCGACTAAATAATCAGTATTTACCTTACAATACAGGAAATCAGAGTAATACTAGATCAAGATGATTTATCGGGATTTAATTAACATTATTCACGATTTACATTTTTTTACTTGGATGGGGTTTGAACCTTTATACACTGAGCTATTAATCTGGTTTAAAGATTATATATTTTTTAGTATAATGTTAATATATCCAAATTAAAAGCTTCTGCGTATAAACAAGTAAGAGACTATTTGATGTTTTCGATGTTTATAAATAAAATATTAAACATTAATTTTGAAGAAAAATCTCATAGTAAACCTCATATATTGTACATATATTCAGAGAACACTTTTTGCTTAATGTTTTAAAAGTATTGATCAATCAATGGATCGGTATTTTTAATAATATCATTCCCGATCTCCCAGTCGTAATAGCTGATGAAATTTTCTGATTTGATATTAAACTGGTAATTGTGAATGTATATTATTTTATTTGAATAAGGTAAGGTTTTCCAGGAAACCCTTTGAATGGGACGCGATGTTTTGATTGTCGATTCGCTTTTGTCGGATTGTTTAGCGGCTTTCCAGTTATTATTATAGTGAATGATGTAATAATCGTAGCAATTAACTAGCCGACTAGTAGCTAGTGTTTTCAAAGCCTACGATTAAGGCTTCATTGTTGTATTTTAATACGAACAAGGAATATTATTATGTAGGTGTAGTAGAACGGCTCAGTAGCCAAAGCGCTCCCGAGCTGTACGGACGTGTTGCCGTACGCACACGGAGCTCTTACAATTACGCGATTTTACATATAAATATACAATAAAAAAAACACTATAAAATTGACAATTTTAAATTGGAATATTAAGTTTATTTTTTACATACTGCCATCACCAATCTGTGTTTGTAAACAACTTGGGATTCGACCAGCTGATCGTGAGTAGTACAATATTTATTATTGATGTAATATTTATTCAACAATATAAATAAATACTTAATTAATGTATGTGGTTATATCACATCATAATATTTATGTAAAGGTGTAAAAAATGCATTTCCAAAATAAAAACATGTCATTTGTCAAAACATAACAAACAAATTCAATTTCAGCTCAAAGTGAGCGTGAAAATTGTTGCCGAAATTTTCCCTTTGTCCGTCACGAATACGAAATATGTACTGTATTTTTTTTAATTTAAAAACTCTGTTATTCATAAATAGTTATCAATATTTAACATGGTTGATTGTCATCCTTTTTTATACTATGACTATGGTAATTTTAATTGGAATTTTCAATCTGTTAATGTTTTTTTATGTTCTGCTTGTTTTTTTAATTGGACGGTTATATTTGAGTTTTGATTTCATTTTTGCTTTAAAGTGTTTTTTTTTATCGATTAGAAGAAATTTTTGATTTTAAAAATGTGGAATTATTATGCATTGCCAAATTAAATACATCTAAAAATATTTTGAATTTATTTAATATTTTCAATCGATATTGTTTTTAGATGCTCTGCTTTGTTTTTAATACGAAGATAATAAGTTGTTGGTTTTTTCATTCCAAGCTTGAATTTTTTTTATTAAAATTATTAATAAAATAATATAATACGATTTTCATATGATGACAATATTCATCACAATATTTGAAAAAACGAGTCTCCCGATAAATACTGTTTTTTGAGAACTGTTATATATTATTACGTATCTCTCATATTATTTTAAAATTAATTTAATATTATTATCATTAAAATACCCGTTTTTAGATGTATTGATTGTAGTAAAATAATTATATGAAATATAATTCTTCCATCTGGTAACACTGATGATTGATTGATGGATCCGCACAGACATATAACATACACACACCTTAGAAAATTATATATATTATAACAACTTATTTAATCTTCTTTCTATTTTCTTCTCCATTAAATAATAATCATCATCAAATGCGTTGTTTGTGATACTAGAAAAAATATTTAAAAATAAAATCATACATTTAATATACGAGTATTGAATAAATTGGTTCATCTTTTAGTATTTTATTTTTCTGCATTAAAAACTGTATGTATTTTCATTGAAATAACATGATTTTTGTGGGTATTCAGGTCCTTTGATATGAAAAGTCAAATAAGACAGACAGAGAAACAAACAGCTTTCGTTGCAATTCCTATGACTATATTGTTTAGTATCTGGAACTTTGCTTAATAACGTTTGTATATTCCAGTTGGCTGAATTTAGGACTTTAGTTAAACAAAATATTTGCTCCGGAGTTGTTGAATAACTGATTCTGCATCCACTTTATATCTTCATTATTATAACCCCCAAATTTAAAGGTAGCCATTGATATTTTTTTATCAACGGAAATCAACGTTTAATTACAAAAAAAAATCGTAACTTGATATGGCACGGTAATTTTTTAACTTATACATGGGATGTAAAGTAAGAAATCTAGATAAATTAATAAATTATTGTTTTCGCATTCTTTACTTTAATAAATCGTAACAATACATCCCTCTATTATACTCGTGGTAAAAAGTATAATGTTTTTCGGTCATTTTAAGAGACATAGTTCAATATACTTGATATAGTAAAGGTGATATTCAGTTATGGGGTTCATTTAAGCCATTTGATACATTGTCTAGCCACAAATAGTGTTTTGGCCTTAGAAAATACCAGAAGGTCATACAAGATCGTCTTTATGCACACTCTGAGGTTATTTTTTAATACCTGTTACTCGACAACGCCAAGTTTTTATATTGATTTTAATGGTTGTCTATTTTAAGGTTTTGAAATTTATTTGAATACAAAAGTACTATCGATTATTTGTCCCATTTGAACTTGTAAATTATTTAATTAATTATTTGTATAAATATTCAAATTCAACGAGTTCACGGTCAATGTAAAGCGTATGTATGATTATAAAAGTGAAGCAATTATGGGAAAAACGAGTTATGAGCCGGTTTCTCGAGAAGATGAAGCTGCGCATTATTCGATTCTTTATCTACCGTGTTTGTTTCAATTAAGAGAGACATTTTCGAGGAAAATACCAGATTTAGTATCACTAGATGGGTAAATAATGATGCGAGTAATATATCAATAACAACGGGTTGTTGAAGATCGTTAAAATAATATACATATTGATATAGTTTTTATGTTCTGTATTCTGATTATAAAATCCACGTGAACTAGACAAAAATAATATATTGTAAAAAATAAATTCATTTAACAATTTAGAGGCTGTTGGGGGAAAATCGGTTAAGATAATCATTGGGTTGTTTTTTTTGTAAGAATAAATATAAGTTTTAATTTTATTCACCTAGAAGGCAATTGTTATTGATTGATAATAATCGTATATAATACATACAGCCTAGGATGTGTTGAAAAATATTTATTAAAACATTGGAATTAGGTATTTAAATTGTCTGTCCTTTTAGGATCTTATGGAATTGAACAATATTAAGATGAAATGTATGAGAACGAAGTATTTTTGCATTTAATATTCTAAATTAGTATTTATCATATTCAAGCGTAAAAATAAAAATTCACTTAAACATTAAAAAACACTGACTATTAATAAACTCACTAAAATACATTTATATTAATAATATTATGATTTATGTTTTGTATTAAGTAAAACAAATTACAAAACGTAAAAATACTATATTCACATAAAATAAATTGTACTATTTCTCAAAACATTTTATATTAAAAAAAACAAAATTATAATTATATTTTTGCCTTAATTTGAAAGATTTTCCATCTTCTGTATTATTTTACTATTAACAATTTTTTCTATGTGTCTAGTCCAAATGTTGAAATTTATTATGCCCAGAAAGACAATATCACTAATCACACCCGTTTGCGGTAGGATAATTTTTCTATGAGTCTATAATATTTATATATATATATATTTTTTTTTTTTTGGAATCTGTTTGTTTGGAATATTATTTTATTGAAACACCATTGTAAAATAATACTCTGTCAATCTGTTTTAATTCGAAATTAAAATTGCCCTAGTTTACATGACACTTTAACATAATTACTTAATCCAATTATTAAAAAAAAAACAATTCACAATATTTTTGTGATATAATATATTCTATTTCACAAAAATACTTTTATACCTATCAATTTTAGACCTTGTCAGAAAAACAGCAGATTTCATTGTACAAATATACAATTATCATTAATAAAAACATTTTTCAAAAGCAGGCATAATATGTGGAATTAAATTTTTCATTACATTTCTATACCAAGACTTACTAAACTACGGTTTTTCCGTTAATTCGGCCTTAAATTATTTTATTTATACCCTCACAGGCCCAAATTAAAGAATCCGTTTGATAAGACTAATCACATATTATATATCATCTGAAAAGTGTGAATATTGCACAGGTACTTAGAGATCGGACTAATTTATCGACTATGGTACGTGTGAAGGTATTCCAGTTTGTCGCGCATTTATTACAATATAATTGTATTCGTTCTGATATAAATAATGTATGAGTGATGTCGGTTTTATGATAACACGAAGAATACTTATGAATATTCGTGTGTAATGTTTGTTAGCATTTAAAGGAGGCTAGGTAAAGGCTCTTTCACAACAATGTCACGTACAAACGATTGATTTTGAGGTTATGTCCGCGGACACCATTACCTTACTACATATTTGAATTACATCATTACACCCATTCGCACTATAATACTAAACCTATATTCTAATTGCCACAGATAACACGGGAATATATATATATATATATATATATATATATATATATATATATATATATATATATATATATATATAATACTTGCAAAGACGACAATAAATGTGACGCATTAATCATAGAAACAGGCACCAGCAGGTTTCGTATGTGTGTGTTTCTACCGCCTCGCCATATCGCTAATTCTAATTTTATTGCGTGTACACAAGGTTTACATGTATTAATGTTTTATTATACAATTTCTTTATTAAATATAATGTGCATACAATGTTTTGATACATTATGATTAGATGTTACAATATTAAGTTTATAGACTAAGTCTTTAACTTATTTTAAAATGGAGTACAATCAATTGATAATTAAAAAAATAAATAACATAATTTATGGGAAAAAATACAAAAACCCACTTGTAGAACTACTAATATATATATATATATATAAATATTATACATAATAAATAATAATAAGAATAAAATAAAATAAACTTAGAATTACAAAAACATATACTCAATACTATATGAATAAAACAAAAAT
>JAGTTH010000997.1:0-47355 GCA_022606485.1 Agraylea sexmaculata
AAAAAAACAAAGCGTAATAATATGTAATTGAAAATGAGTCCAAGAAAATACATATTCTTTAATATAAATAAATATTACATACAGATTAAAGAGCGTTGTTTATATTATTATGAGTGTAGGTTAAACAAAACCTCCTTTGCAAAATTAATATTTAATTTCCGTGAATCATAAAAATGAGAATATCTTGGCAAATACAAAATATAGATTGCATTCTTCAAACTAAACATGTGAGATGATTCATTTAGAAAAGCGTAAATGTGTTTTTTTTCCATCTCAATTCGAATGTGTATATAATAAATAATGGGGCTATTATTTGTTTTTGCACACATTGAAAATAAACTGTGTGAAAAATAACACGTCTATGAAAAAGCCAATGTGTGTTCAATATACAAAAATAATACTTTTTATGTGGATTATTATATTATTATTACCCGTTATGTAACGTAACTTTGTTGAATTCCTGAAAATATCGACGACGCAATCAGAGAAGCTTTGCATTTTGTAAAGAAGGTGGAGAAGGGACGAAAAATTGAATAATCTTAAATATTGTATAAATGAGTGGATTTGTTATTCAAGAAAAATTATTTAAGATTTTTTTAACTTCAGAAGTATTATTTTGGATCATAATATGCACTGTGATTTTAAGAATATTTATTGGTCTGTTCATTGTTTCTTATATTTGTAAATAATTTAGCAATGGCCATAATATGTTACTCAATCACTTATTAAATTAAGTATCTGATTCATACGTTTTCTTCAATTAATTTGAAGTTACATAAAGCTGAATTTATTTGTATAAATTTGTGGTATAGGTCAAAGGGGATGGATTTGGAAAATCGATGTACACATTCACACTGACAAGAGATGTTATAATAAATAAATAATGCGGATTTCTTTGTAGAGATGGTCTATAAATAAAAAATGGAGTTTTTAATATATAATAGAAATGAATATGTGAAAATGGTTCGGAATCACACATGCACCAATCTAGGCAATTGCATCCGCAATCAAGTTGCAGCAGTGCTTGCTAGAAATGTAATTATATTTAGAAACAGGGTCACTTTATAAAACTATTATTTAAATTATATAATAAAACGATAAATAATAAATTAATTTAGGCTGAACATACAAGTTCAGTTATAATTGCGCAGTTGAATACACGTACAGATAAATCCATCAGTTTTACTGAACTGAAGAGTTGAACCTCTACACAAATTTCTTTCAGTTAAAATATTTGTATTGGATAAATTCATTATATCTCAAAAAATATGAATAAGAGGGATGCACATATATGAAAGAATAGAATGTAATTACACAAAAGTGCGTTTTTTTAAATTTTAAGTACATATTTTTTAGAACGGGACAGATTTCGTTCACTAAGTAAAACTGATCTTATAAATACTGCAGATACTTTTAATTATTTTTTATTATATAAAATTGTCATGTCCCTGTTGAATAGAATTTTCCATTACGATATTTTTATTTGATTCAATAATATACATATTAAAAAATCGATGATAAACGCATGACTTAATGTTTTTTGACATGTTTTAATGAGTCGTGCTAGAGCCGATAGTATCGGTGCGTATACGAATAGAGCTCGGTAGTATTGGTGTACATCAGCTCTATTTGTATACGAATCGTATATATTAAATACGGCAGTCTAGGTTTAGAATTATTGCGACTGTAAAATTTAATTTCCTTCATTTTAAAGTGCATACTGAGTCGATTAATAAGACTGTAAAAGTAAAAATGGCCAATTCTTCATCGCGAGTTAAATCTTACTTCGATTTACGCGCCAAATGCGTTTCTTCATGATTTAGCTCGTGTTAAAAACTGTCAAATTTTGACTCGGCAATATCAGCTAGCTATAGCTAAAGCTAAAGCAAAATTCGTGCTATATTTTCCGTGACGAATGCACCTTAATGGTTTGAATCTAAACATCGGCTTTAACTTGAAGAAACGAAAAGTACAAATATGACTCAAAATTCATATAAATATATGAAGAAACCGGCCCTAAAAAAATCGCCAAAGGGTTAAATTTAAATAAATAAAGCCAGATAGAACACTTCCCTGAAGGCGTGGGTTATAATGTTTCCAGGTTAATGGGATTTTATTTAATATTTGAGATAAGGAGGGTCGAATCTCGAACTATTATAGGGATTAATCGAATTAGGGAAGTCTGTGGGGATAAACCGGCAAGTTTAGACTTAATTATCTTTGTGCTTGTCGGCAGAAATTGTTCTATGTATTTGTTGACCGGCTGATAGAAGCGTTACTTGGTTTCGTTAAGGGAGGTAAACTCGTTAACGATCGATGGGGGTTAAAGGCATTTACGATATAAGATTGCCGATACAGATATACACAATCAACGAGTTGTAGTCAAATAGAACGAAAAGCTCTCTTATTATGGTTGGTTAATGATTTTAAATTAATAAAATATTAAAACACGATAGCGAATAAATGAACGATATACAAATACATGTGTAATCTCACAGTGTACATGAAAATCAATAGGTTAGACAGGTGAATTATTCAGAAGAAACGAAACTATCGTATACATACATTGAAATATTCAATTTTTAATAATGACAAATTGAGGTTTTTAAAATATTTAACCGAACTTGTTGTAGGTGACATAACATAACGTGATAAGACATTTGAACAAATGTCATGTGTAAACTAAACCACTTTCGTGTTATTAGGTGATAAATGTGAAGGTTACTGTAATTGCACAGGTGGAAAATGTACTGACAATTTTTAAATAACTATGCATTTTTATCAATAGTTTATTCAAACATATTTAATATTTTGAGTTATACACAAATTTTTGTCTCTTCAATTACAGTAATTCAATATTTGATATAACAGGTTTTATATATCGTGTAATAAAAAGTCTCACCACCACATTAAATCAAATTAAACATATATTTAGTAAAGTTAATGTAATTATATTTCAAAGGGAGGGTATCGCAAAATTATTATGCCGGCTAACAGACTAATGAGACTAAAATGAAGACTAAAATGACGGCAGCTTATTATTATTAGTGGAAAGAGACGCTATTTAAGAATGCCACTATATACATATATATTACAATTTCTTTATTAAATTTGAATTTTGCAATGTTTGGTAATTACAAAACATCAATTGTACAGAATATATAAATCTTTTTACCTTTAAATAACAATTTCATTCGATATGAGAGGTAATATTAAATAACAAAAAGTATGGGAAAAAATAAAAACCTATATAATAATGCCAATAACAATTGAAACAATATGAGAAATTAGTTAAAAATTAAGTATAAACAAGGTATCGCAAAATGAGGCTTTAACAATGAATTAAATTTTTATTTTATTTCAATTATTATGGCAGTTTTTTTTATAACTTAACTATAATCAATTAATAAAAAGAAGTTTTAAGATTGCGCTTATATTCAGCTTATCGATTTATTTCCGTGCTTTAACAATTCATATTTATTCATAATATATAGAAGAATTAATGATATCGAATATGAATATATTAAATTTTGATAATAAGTTCGTGATATCAAAAAAAACCTTTAAAATCGTTTTACTCGAAATAAGCAAATGTTGAATTCGTAGTTATGGAACTGAAAGTCTCAAATATTTTGTTCCAAGACTGCTCTATTGGACAATATATAAAGAAAACTGGTTTTTGGGGCGATTTTGATCAGTGTAAAAAGTTTTCTTGGGTAGACGGAACTTTTAAGGAAAAGTTAGAGACGATAATGATATTTTCCAACTCTATTTTGCAAGTTTTTTCAGGCTATTCGAATACATAGCAAGGTAATTACATTGTATGGTTTAAATAATTTTAACCATCAGATGATATTTTTTTTAATAATAATATGGCGTTCTCGTTAAATCCAGGTTTGATAAGGTTAACGGCAATAATAAATTTATACGATGGCATTTTATTACAGGCTGCCATTTTTTCATCAATATTGTGAGATTGCTTTATCTTGAGATCCTGTGGTGTTTTTATGACTGGGTCTATGATTAAATTCTAATGTTGATGATACGGTAACATTTCACCTTATGTACGTAATTGAAAATTTATGTAGAAAAAAAGACAATGTATTGTTTAATGGGCCGAGTAAAATATTAAAATTCATAGATCGAGAGATAAAAATGCAAATTTTTATAACCAAGTATAAAATAAATTATTCCTGTTAAATATTTGCAGGAGGGAATTTTTAATCAATGAAAATTTTGGTTTTTTAGATACAACAACGTATTAATTAATTGTGTGTCGGTGAATTTAGCTATTACTAGTTACACAGGTCACCGAATTAATAATCAGTATTTACCTTACAATACAGGAAATCAGAGTAAACCTGGATCAAGACTATCGATCGGGATTCTATTAATATTATTCTCAATCTCCCAATTGTAATAACCAATCAAATATATTGTTTTTTGAGCGGGATTTGAACCCATGACCACAATCAAATATTTGATCATAATAAAAATATGCAATAACCAAAATATTTTTTAAATTTGATAATAAAAATAAAATATTCTAATACACGGGGTGTACTTTTAATTAGTGAAGATAAATATTAAGGGAAGGGAGGGTATATATTAATTTTTAACGAGTTTGGGTCTTCTATTAGTGACGGCCATATTTGTTTCCGTTAATAATAATAACCTCCTGTTATTCCATATTTATACGAAACAAAGCTTATAGAACACTCAAACTATGTATTAATGTAATTATATATTTTTGCGATATGCCCCTTTAAAATATTGCTATGTAATATACAAAAATTAATAATATTTTAGTATGAACGTAAATATTATGTACTGATACTCTCTTATTTTTTTCTTCCCCTTTTACGTACTTTTAGAAGAAATAAGGAAAAGAAGGAGCCTTTCAGAAGCAAAGCGTGGTACAAACAGATTGTATGAAGAGGCTTTTAAGGAGAAAAACAGCTCTCCTTTAAGAGTAATATGCTTAACTGAATTACAACTCTTTTCGACTGTAGTTGTTGCAAATTCTAACAAAACTGGAGTTTACAAATAAAATTACTCTTTAAATACTAAAACATTTTTTTTTTCAAAAAAAAAAAAGATTTTTTTCAAATAAATGATTTCATTGGTGCAAGTCTAACAAAAATTACATGGTTCAATTTAATGAGATTTTCCGGGAAGAATTTATAAAATGACAGGATATTATGCGAATATTTGAAAGGAATCATTTTGCATACATACCTCAAAAGGCGGATATTTCTGGAGCATTTTCAGGAACAGCTCCTTTCATCTGTAATATAATATTTAACAAATTTAATATCACCTATCAAAATTATTTATAAAAAATTTCTATTATCTAGCTCCATAGAAATTATTCAGATTACTCTTCGATATGAAAATTGATTAGACAAATCACGATTAGATAACGTTTCTATTGTATTGAATTTTATATATCTACATATATAGATCGTGTAAAGAGTGAATTGTGCTTTAAAAAATAAATTATTTTATTAATGTACACACATTTGGATATATTTTAACAATGGTTATTAAATTTGGTTCATGACATCGTCATAAATAATATTATTTCATACTTAAAATTGGTTGCTTTTTTTTTCATTATCAGTAAAACAAGATGTGCTAAATATTCGAAACTTTATCTTGAAGGAAATAATTATAATTTTTTGCACGACAATCACTAAAATTAAAACATGCAGTAACAATATAACTACGAAGTAATCAGCTAAAAATGCCTTTTGTTATTTTGTAAAGTAATTTTTGCTACAATTTAGTTTGTTCAACGCTAATGGACTAAAGCTAAATCAGAAAATTGTCTTTAAACATTTAATTCTTGCATAAATAATGACTTGTAATTACCAAAAGGTATACAAATTTTTCCAAACAACTAAAATCTAATAAAAATTTATACAGTTCATTGATTCGAAGAGCCTTGAAGAGAATTTCAATGATTATAATTTTATTAGTATCGATTTTATTATAAATATTTTATTTCAAAGCATAATTTTGTATAAATTATATCCAGTCCAGTTCCAAGAGATACAGCTTGTGTACAAAAATTCATTACCCATTTTCACGTGGTAATTTAGAGTCAAAGATTTATAGAACTGAACTTGAAAAAAAAATATATTTGTGTATTTAACAGACATAAAATAATGGCTGGAGTACAGTTTATTACACGCAGGAGACTAATTCGATAATAAAATACTACTGTACCTGTCAATGAGGCGAAAAAATAGGTGCACAAAAAAGAATCAAAAGAAATTTAAAAAAAATGTAATCATCTCCAAAGCGCTTATTATTTTTTTACTATTCAAAATTGATGAAAAAACGATTTATATTAAATTCACATACTTTTTCTACTATACACTCCAGACGATATAACTGATTGTTGGACACGAGAAAAATGATTATTAATATTACGGTCGATAAGATCAGATTGGGGTGAGTATAAAGTCACACAAATGAGAAGGTCGGCCATTGAGGGTTGTCAATAAATAAAGAAGTGAGGTCGCAAAGGGTGAAAATACGAATATCGTGTAGTACAAATAAACCGACTATTTTCTTTATTAACACCCGTAAAACTTCACATGTTAAGTAAACTTTTATTTTCCACAAATAACTTCAAAATTGACAAATACTTCAATGCAAAATGTTTTGTTTTTATTATCAATTAATGACAATGAAACCACCTAAATTGTTTTAAAAAAACTACACTGATTGATTTTTGAACATGTATATTAAGTATAGGAAAAAAAGATGATCTTATGCAAATAAAAATATTATTATATTGAGGATTTTAAGGCATCAAAAAATTATATATTTTTAACCTTAATAAATTAATTAACTAATTTCACAGTTTAGATCACCATATTTATTTTCTTTTCAGTTATTCAGTACTAATTGGGAATAAAAATGATTGTAGTTTATACGATACCTAATTATTTTTTATCGTCTACATAAATTAATAATTCGATGGGTTACTAACACAAAACCGTATCTACAAATTGAAAGTTAAAATAGCGTTTCATTATTGTAATATACATATAGGTTTGGCTTATTCTTAAATTTTCAAATAATATACATATTTATACTTATAAATAAGCTTTTGATAAATGTAAAAAGTGTAAATTTAACTCAAAACTGTGTTTTTGTAGATACATTTTTGTGTTGATAATTCAACCACCGATATATTAGCAGGTCATACAACTAGATGTTTAAATATCAAGATGGCGGACCAAGTAGACGAGTCTGGGTGGGACATTTAGTGTTGCCTCACCTGCTTCATTGTTTTCGAATATTTTTTTAACTCCAATTAAAATTATCGTTAATAATTAAATTGATAAGTTTGCATTTTAATCACAAATTTAAAACATGTTTTCGCACTGAAAATATGAAATATTTTAAATCTTCTGACAATATTTCCCTGTGATAAAAGAGAAGATAACAAGAGGCGAATAAAATTACAGTAAGTAAATCAGGTCGTTTATGATGATGAATTTTAATTAATGAAATTACTATACGAAAGTGGAGTGTTTAATTCACCGCTATATAAATAAATTATTATATAAAATGTTTAATTTATTGTAATCAAAAAATTTGCGTGTCTGATTGATAACAAATATTAGATAATATCTGTCTAATGTGTGACATAATATGATATATATATAAATTGAAAAAAAAACTTTTATTTTAAATCTGATACGAAAACAATGCTTTTATCTAAAAATATTAAATTCAATGTCTTTATAATCTTTAGATATAATAAAACATATTAGGAAAACTAGTCGACATCGGACTTTATTACTAATCAGTTAAAAAAACTACATTATTTTATTAGCAAAGCTAGTCCAAGTGGGTGTGATGAAGTTCTTTGGCGTATTCGACCACTGCAACGATTTCCTTTATAATATTATTTTATTTCAACTTTCAAAATATTATACGATAAACATCAACACCGAAAATTCAAATATTTAATAAAAATGTAAATAACTTGTTTAATCATCATCTTGGCTGAGATTTTATAATAATTACTATAGAACCTTTCATAATGAGTAATTCGTATAAATCTGTATGAAAAAATGCAAATGTGTTTCAGCAAATAAATAATTGAAAATGCAAATTTGTTTCAAAACGATTAAGATTCTAAGTAGAACGAATAATGCTCGTTATTAAAAAAATCAGTGTACGTACAAATAAATTGTAGCAATAATATTATATATGTGAAAGTGAGAAAAATCAAACATTTTTCATAATGTAAATGGTTATAAAAATTGATGATTTTCGTTTGTAAAATTTAATTTCAATTAATGCGTTATGTACTCATAATAAAATGCAGGTATATTAAATATCAATCAAATGGACCAGTTTTGATTTACGCGGTCATAAAGATAAATGCGGAAAATATTATTGCGAATTATCAGCCAACGAAACATTGTTGCGTTAAGTGAAAGTTAAATATTGAAAGTGGATAATTTTGTAAATAATAATGAATGTGATTGTCGCTAAATGATGCAGTGTTTTGACAATGTCTGTTGACATATTGCACTCCTGACAAGGACTTCCCTCAAGGATGCAGATAATGTCAGCTTCACAAGATAATACGATTAAGACAGAGAGGATAATTACAGTTCAGAGTCGAGGACAGAGTGACAGCAGAGTGCACCGAGCAGGACAACAACACAAGACTGTCGCTCCACAAGACACCGGTTCAGCCACTGGAGCCCGGACATCGAACAACAGCTGACTATATTTAGACAGTGGCGCATCACCTTTTACAAACATTGATACATCTCGGATACAATCACCTCGATTTGAATAAATATATGTACATATTATTCAGTTCAAAGATAACGCGTGTAAATAAATATTTTCCGCTTCCTGAAAAAATATATCATAATAAGATGCGTTTGTAAATATTGCTTTTATAATAACAAGGTGTCATCATTTATGTATAAATAAATCCCTATGCTTGAGTTTAATGAGAACACACAAGGTTACACTGCAGCGATTATCTTTACTATTTTATAATCGTATTCAAAGATATAAACATTAAATATCGCATTGCATATAAAATAATTCGTGTGATTTTCGTGAAGTCCGTGTATTGTTGCATTCTTCTCTCCTATTCGATAAAGACATAAGTGTGTCTCCCTCACTCAACACATTTACAGTGACTCCTGAGAGTGGTTGTGACAATAATAATATTTTAAACATCTTAAAGAAGTATTCAGCGGTAAAAACTGACCCTAGATCGATTTGCGTCCATATGTAGTAACAATGCATTTACCCATTTTAGTGTGCAATATAACGATATTACGAGAGAAGTTTACAGTGTAATGTTTTCCAGGTAACTGATGTTTTTGGCCACTTGAACAACCCATGAATTTAGCCACTCATGAGATATCTTATGTTTATATCTATGCCATTTGGATAATTTATTAATATCAACAATATTTAATACACTTCCAACAAATAAGTACATTAACCATTCATTAAAAAATATATTATATACCAATCACAGTCATATTGATGCCTCTAAATATCAAAGAAGTCCACTGTGTTGTTTTTAAAGCCACACCCTATGATCGTATTATTTTAATATACCTACGTCTACAGTTATCGTTCATCAAATTTAATACACGTAGATGACTTTGGTAAAATCCATGAGCGCCCGTAGAAAATTTTCTTGGTTGGCAAAATAATTTACCACCGGTATGTTTTTGTCTATTTTTGTTTTCTTATTTATCTCCAAGCAGGGAAAGCGACTAACCTTGCCCTTGACCTACCTACCTGAAGACACCCATGGTCAAATCCTTCCGCCCAAATGGAAATTTCAAAGAACATTTTTTCATAAACATTATTATATTGTATATTATCTGGAAATTCAAATGAAATACATAATATCGTTTATCAAATAATTATGTTTTTTTCAAACAGTAACCTCGAGAGCTATCGTTTCATTTTAGTGCAAATAATTGGTCTGTATTATAGGAATCGAATAACTTATTATTCGAAGAAACCTACACAAGACAATGTAATAGAATTGAAACCAGTCCAATATCAGCAGTATCTAATATTAATAACTGATTTTTGCAGCATCTCACCCTATATTTGCTAATTTTTTATAACGCTGTACAATTAGACAATTGTATTTTCTATCTCATCACTAATAATTGTTCACCCTTTGCCTTTTAATATGTAATGTCATGTAGTACACACCTTGATAATAAAATATGTATACATATATAAATGAAACTCACTGAAAACTTTAAAAGTGAAATATCGCGTCCTCCCAATGAAATACAAATTTTCCCTATTCATCTCACCAAAACTAAATGGTATACTTTTTAAAATTATTCTAACTTCTTCTTTTAAATATTTTAATTGCATTTGGAGAAAAGTCATATTTATAACCTCCTTATTTTTATTATATTTATTAAATAAGTGCAGTATTTCCTTGTTGTCTCTTATCGCTTGAGAAATACGACCTAATTTGTAGCAAGCTTGACATGTATGGCAAAAGTGGTTTCATTGAATGAAATGCTGATGATTTTTTTGCATTGCAAACACTATTGGTCATTTCTGTTTTTGTTTGAAGTGGATTTTATTATTAAAATAAAATTATCTTATAATGTAATATCAAAAAAGGTTGTTTATAGATGTAGAGTTTATCGATTGTGGCATAAAATCGCAAGATGTCATTAGTGTAGCCGGCTGCTTTATCATGTGAGCAAAGTGACAGCTTCTGTGATGATAATACATGATTATTAGTCTTCATTTACTAAATACTCTATTATAAATATGGCTTTCTGGGAGGTAATTGAAATAATAATCGTTATTATTAACGCTTCAATATTATCTGGACTCAAAAACGTATTTTGTACAAAAACAACGATGACTCAGATTGCTTTATTCTCGTTTTAGTGGCGAAAGTTCAACTTCTTCGATCTGAGGAAAAATGTTGACGATGGCAAACTCGCTGAAGAACTCAAGGTTTGTAATTTTTTTTTGCAATAATGACCATCAAAAAACCAGTGCAATACTTTTCACACAACCTCAATTAGATGAACAATGAAGTAATATGGATTTATTTATAATTGATTACAAATAAAGTCTGTAAATTGACTCAATTGAAAATATGAAAATAGTAGTACTAATCTGTTACTCTTAAAAAAGTACCTAAATCTTCACTTAATATAAACCTAAAATCTTCACTTTTACTATTATTAATTTATTTTTGAGTGAAATGTACACCTTCGCCGCAAATGCAATAAGAGATCTAAAAATGCTTTATCGGTGAATAACTAATTATGAGAAACTTTTTCAATTACTATCTGACTACAGTATAACTATATTTTACTTTAAATTAAATAAGCGAATAGCAAACAAGTATTACGATGAATGTTAAAAAAGCGTATGAAGTGGTTACGATCCGTGTCGGGATCAATCCCATAGCAAATAATTTTAAGTCTACCTACTTTACCCAATGAATTGGGAATAATCACAATTATGTACTAAAAAAAAAGGCCTACCAAACTTTTCTATTATAATTTAAATATATATTTTTTTAATTGTATAATTATATTTCAGGATACAAAAATCGAACTTTGTACCAGTGGAAACTCTCAAATAGTCATTGGGGATAGTAATGGTTCAGTATGGCTCATTTCTAGGGCTTGGACTGTGCAATCATTCAAAGCATATGAACTCAGCATCACCCTAGCTGTGCAATTGAAACATGACCCTTGTTTGATCACAATCGGGGTAATAATAATAATTTTTTAATGTTAAATTACAAATTATTACTGAGGATTAATTTTAGGAAGATGAAGTTGGTATAAATCCTGTTCTCAAAGTATGGGACTGTGCACGTCAAGATAAACAAGGCAAACCGTTCTGCACTAGAGTCAGCCGTGCTGTACCGTCTCATTTAAAACCAACTCCTGTGACGGCTTTGGCTGTTCACGATAACAAAGTAAAATATCACATTACATTAAAATATTTACATAAAGAAATGAATACAAATTGATATTGTTTTAAGAATTTGATTGCTATCGGTTTCGGGGATGGATCAGTCACACTTTTTCGTGGTGATATTACTCGGCAGAGAAGTAGTAAAATGAAGACTTTGTCGGATACTGGATATGTTGCTATTAGCGGTTTAGCCTTTAAGTAAGTATTTGTGTTTAATGAAACTATGTATTTTTAATTATTTTTTTTATTACAGAGGTGCGAGTCATTTATTTGTAGTTAGCCGCGCTTCAGTTATGGTTTTCAATATAAATGTTAGTAGTAAAGAAAAAGGCATTATAATCGACGACGATGATAAAGTCGCAGGATGTAAACCAAACTGTGCTGTTCTGGCAGATCAACAATTCGTCGTCGCTAGTAATGATGTGAGTTTTTTTATACAAATGTCATTTATAATGTATTTTATTAATTAATATTTTATGATCGCAGGCTATTTTTTGCTACACGATAGACGGGCGAGGGCCTTGTTATGCCCTCGACGGTGATAAAATTAGCATAGATTGGTTCCGTAGCTATCTAATCACTCTTTCTAAAGATAGTAAAAAGTTGCAAATTGGAGAACAGCCCACAGAAAATGCCACAATGTGTCAAATCACAATTTTAGATATTCAAAACAAATTTATAGTACTATCACTGCCTTTAGAAGGAGTAAAATCAGTTATTACTGAGTGGGGAGCATTTTATATTATTACAGAAGATAAGCAGATACATCATCTTGATGAAAAAGATCTACAATCCAAGTTGACTGTATTATTTAAGAAAAATTTGTATGATGTCGCTATCAAGATTGCTAGCAGTCAAAAATATGATTCCGATGGGTTGATTGATATATACACACAATATGGTGATCACCTGTATAAAAATGTAAGATATAATAAGTTGAAAATTATCAATTCTAAAACCGTAATACTTAAATATTTTTTTAATTCTAGGGTGATCCTAAAGGTGCTATTGAACAATACATAAAAACAATTGGAAGATTAGAAACGTCTTATGTTATTAGAAAATATTTAGATTCTCAACATTTAGAACCTCTCACATATTATCTCCAAGAACTGCATAAAAAAGGGTTGGCTACTGAAGATCATACTACTTTGTTGCTCACGTGCTTTGTGAAGTTAGACCAACATGATCAACATGGCAAATTGAAAGAATTCATCAACGCCAAGGATTGCATCATTGATTTTGATGTTGAAATAGCGATCAAAGTATGTTTTATTTTTTGTGTAACAAATTTTATATTGGAATACTATACGTAGGAATTTTTTTACTTTAGGTTTGTAAGCAAGTGAGTGTCGACGATGCTTTGCAATTAGCGAAACGATACAAACATCATGACTGGTATATTAGAATCATGATAGAGGATAAGAAAGACTATTTGGCTGCATTGGACTACATTGCCGATTTAGAATTTTGCGATGCTGAATTTTTTATGAAAAAGTTTGGCAATATTCTAATCCAACAAGAACCTGAACAAGGAACAAAATTTCTCCAAAGTAAGAGAATTACAAAATAATTAATTGATATATTTTTTTTAATAATATCAATTTTTAGTACTCTGCACTCATTACGTACCGAAAAATCAGCCATTGGTGTCTGTGCATGAAATGTTAGGAACAATATCGCGAAACGAAATTAATAAAGCGAGACCCGAGAATTATATTCATCTATTCCTTCACAATTCTGAAAAGCTTGTTGAATTTTTGGAGTATCTGGTCAAAACTGAAACTAATCTATCGACTTTAGTTTATAACACACTCATTGAACATCATTTACATGTTTGGTCGACGATTGACAGTTCATCGAGCTTAAAAGACGATTGCGAACAAAAAGTATTGAAACTGTTGAAAAACCCTGATGTAAATCACGATAAAGATCAAACGCTCATTGTTTGCCAAATGTTAAATTTCAAAGCGGGAATTCTTTATTTATATGAAGAGAATAATCTGTAAGTTAAATTTATGAATATTTAGTATAATTTAATTATTAATTGTATTCATATTTATAGTTACCAACAAATATTACGATATCACATATCTCAAAAAGATATGGAATCAGCCATGAAAACTTGTCGAAAGTTTGGATCTCAAGAACCATATTTATGGGTTGAAATGCTTTGGTGTCCGCCTCCGTCCCATCATTTAGCTGAAGTTCTGAATGTCATTGGTAATCTCAATGATGTTTTTAATTTTCAGTATTTATTTGAAAAAGATAATAAAATTCGATTTTTTTTATAGCAAATCAAAGACTTCTTTCACCGCTTTTGGTCATTGAATGTTTATCGAGCTCCTCTTCATATACACTCGGTGATTTTAGAAAGTATGTTATAATTTTTTTTTTATGATATTAAATGACAAATGGGTCATAATTAAATGAATTCTATAAATAATCGAAAACTATTTTGTGTTCAATATATAATATTTTTTCATTTATTTTAAGATACGTAATGGATATTTTCACAACCGAAGCAGACATGATGGGCAAGGAAAAAGAGACTGCTTCAAAATATCGTTCTCAAACTGAGGCCATGTCTAAATATTTAGACGAGGCTGCGACTAAACCAATAACATGCCAAGTATCAAAATGTGCTGCTTGTAATAGACCTTTAGATTTGCCTGCTAGACATTTTCTTTGCACCCACAGTTACCACCAACAGTACGTCCTGATAATTAATTGTAATTTATATAAATATAATACATCATTATTTTTTTA
Organism: Agraylea sexmaculata; assembly: GCA_022606485.1. Lineage (NCBI taxonomy): Eukaryota > Metazoa > Arthropoda > Insecta > Trichoptera > Hydroptilidae > Agraylea > Agraylea sexmaculata. The sequence goes on from JAGTTH010000997.1 coordinate 14,761, forward strand.
TAGTTGTTTTCAAAGTTTTTCTGAAAATGAAATCGATTGTCCGGCTTGTATACCTAATACGAAAAAGCTATTGGAAGTTTTAAAAAGTCAGGGAGCCAGCGCGCATACCACTGAAGCTTTTCATTCTCAATTAGAAAGAGCTCAGGATGGGTAAATATTTGAATATAATACGTATGAAATTTATTTACTGAAAATTGTTTTATTATTGTAGATTTTCCGTGGTGGCTGAATATTTTGGTAGAGGTGTATTCAATAAATTAACTGTGATAACAGATGAAAGTACTGGTTCTGATACAAAGACCACCTCCAATAATAACACTGAAACTAATAGTAGTATGAAGTCTGCTTCAGTGAGACCCACATCAGTAGTGAAGTCGGAAACTCTGAATTATGGACCGGGGGCTGAAGCCAGATTGAGACTGGAGGAGGGTCAAAATACAAGACAGTTGACGGAATCATCAAAAGGTTCCACACCCAAATCATCAATTCTCATACCGCAATCAGAGGGTAGAATGCGTCTCATGGAACAAAAACAAAATCAATATGGGTCGAGTCTAGAGGCTAATTTGAATAGATATCGTCAATCGGATAACAGCTTTAAACAAAACATGGGCACATCAAAGATGAACACATCCAACGATTACATCGACAGAGATTCGTCTAAAAGTAACACACCAAAAAAGAATTCACCTTTGTTGTCAAGGAATACTAAACCAGAGGTCATTAGTAAAAGTGCGCAGAATTCAAAAACAAGTAGTATAAAATCCACTGTAGAAAGTTTAAATCCTTTCGAGGACAGCTTGAATCCATTCGGTGAAGCCGATGATGAAACCACAAACCCGTTTGAAAGTGATTATGATGAATCAAAAAACCCATTTGCAGATGAGGAAGAAACGAAGAATGATGATTATGATAAAAACCTTAACCCATTTGAATAAATTGCCTCAAGGATCTTATAAATGATATTTTTCTCCCAGTTGATAGGGATCAATGTGACATTACGTAAATTGCTTGTTTATTAAATACTTTCTAATAGACAATATACTTTAATGAGTTCAAATGCAATTAAAACAATATAAGACTGTGAATTTATGATGTTTTTGTTTACTTGATGAAAATATAGTTGAACTAGTCATCATTGTATTCCATTTAAATTTATACATATTTACATACCAATTAATTATAAGTTTTGTGTATTAACTATTTTATTGTATTTATAATATTGCAAATATAATTCAATAAATATCTTTGGCAAAATAATGTTTAATACTTTATTTATAAAATATTCTACCCAATATTAATTGTAGTGCATTTTTGTCTCCCTTTCGAGATTGGCTATATTTAATTCGATTCGTAAGTATTCATCACCTTTTTTCAGGTATCTTTAATCCCTAATTTCATTATTAATTGCAGTCAATTATTTTATCTGTTGAGATTCATTCTCATTTCACTTTTGCAATCGGATCGCATCTATTTTTACCGCACATGAGTAATTCTCTTGATTTATGAAGCTTTCTTACAATCATTTTCCGACCGAAATCTTTACTATTTTCCAACCTTCAGAATGATATTTCAACACTAATGTATGTTAATACGAGCACGAGTTAATAAAGCATGTAGGAAAAGCTTCATGAGTTTCTTTGATGATGATTCACAAAATTATGAACAAATGGAGAATTTTGTGTAAATAAATATTATAAAGGAAATAACTGTGGGCACTTTATTTGTTATGGCAATACTGTACGACATGTCAAAGAAAATGTCAATAAAAGAGATGTTTTCATTTCGACTGCCAAATTCTTTTTTTTAACGAAATGAAAATATAAATAAATTTACCAATGGAAGGGGGACGGAGCAGGGCCCAGCCTCGAGCTTTATATTGTTATTTATTAATGAGCCTATGGATATTTCTCATTATAGCTGGTTTGTCTATTTTAATTATTATGAAAAACAACATTTAAAAAAACCTTTTATTTTTCAAAATATCTTCAGGAATGTACAAGTATATTATTGCCGAAGAGGCAATTCTCATATCCAAGCAGCCGATTGTAAGACGAGATAATGATCGTATTTTTCGAGGTGATGTGAAATTCAGGAAAATTGTTTCAAAATATTGTAACGATCCTGAAACAATAACATTAGGATCAGAAGGTAGGATACTTAATTTAAATTATTTACCAATACTGAAAGTTACATTAATTGAAGGTAAACTTCCTGAAGATAAATGGGTTCTACAAGGAGTCATAACTGTAGTGAGACACGGAGATAGGGGACCTCTTACTCACGTGAGGGACATAGAAAAAGTTAACTGTAATGTGCTTAAACCTTCACAATTACTTAAAAGGCAATTATATTATTTAGGCAGATGCAAATTAATCAAATAAAGGATTTTAATTGATGGAAATTTCAGATATCAAGATTATATTATTAATGCTACAGGAGCTGGTCATGCTCCGTGGGCTCAAGCTCCTGGACCATTCCATAATTTCCCATTACTACCGGGCGAGCCCATAACATCATGTCGACTGGGTCAACTTACATTAGTTGGAGTCCAACAATTGTTGACCATAGGTTCGGCACTCGGAGATGTTTACTCTCCGAAATTTGGATGGAATATATATCCAAAAAAAGGTACAATTTTGACATAATTTTTTTAATTGTAGCTCTTTTCAAACATTCCTTCTAGATGTGTGAATTGTTTATTTATTTATTTTAGACGAAAAAAATAGCCAGAATTCAGAGTTAATTGAAAAGTCAATCAATACAAGTAAAAAAGATGAGCCCACACAACAGATAATCAAGAATAGTATGAACGTAGATAACAAGAGCAGTAATCAACCACTCTCCGGTAATGTTAAATTATTAGTATAAAATGTATTTTCGTTATTTATTTAAGTTGTTTCTTATTATAGGAGATATTGTTGTACACTGTACTCGTTATAGACGTGCTTTACAATCAGCATTAGCATTTATTTGGGCAATGTTGGGTGGTGAATATGGAGCTGGTGGAGCCATAGCCAATGAAAGTCCTAGCTTGGCATTTTGCTCCACTGACTGTGCGTGTCCTGCAGCTGATAAATATGCCAGGTGTGTATAATGTTAAATATTAAAATGAAATTGTATTAAATTACAATGTAAGGATTTTCTTTGTAGAATGGCTTCGATGGAACTTAAAGAAAGATTAAATTCCCACCCTGCAATTGAAAATCTAGTCAGTCAACTGTCGAATATTGTTTCTCAATCTCCATCTCAAGCTTCAAAAGTACCCCACATACTTGAAGATGCACTTCTAGCATACATATGCCATGCAGCACCGTTACCGTGTGCAGAAAAAGTCCCAGATACTAATAAACCATTGCCGGCCACCTTAAAAACTAAACCAAATAGCAAACCAAAGCCTTTTCAAGTTAACAAAATGAGAAAATTGTTAACCGATAAAAATAGATCATTAAGAGCTGTTGCTTTAGATTTCGATGCACAAATGGAGAAAGAAAAATTGGGTTATTACCAGCAAAAGATGATGGAGAATGTGGAGTCGGAATACCAAGATGTTGTATTGGTTAAAAAGAATCTTGATGGGGATTTCAATTTCAATGGAGACAGTGCAATCAACCTCGAAGTTCCTGTGAATGACGAATATGATGATCACGATGATGAAGAGCATGCGGCTAAATCATCAGGAAACACTCCAGAAATGGTGTGTGTGAGAAAAGATCAAGTGACTGGATTATTTGCATATACAGACTGGGAAATGAAACAGTATACAAAGAGCAAATATTTACGTTGGGCTTGCTTATTGAGAGCTTACGGAATGATTCGTCATATGGTCCAGTACATATTAAAAATGGTTTCCGAACGAAAGCCCAAGTTTGTTCTTTTCTCCGGACATGATAAAACACTTCAGTATTTAACATTTGCTTTCGGATTGAAAGATGATAATCACTTGCATATTCACTACGCTTCGAGAATGATAGTCGAGGTGTACCGGAATGTTGAGAGTGATTCGCAAAAGAACACAAGTAAAAGTAAAACTTCTGCAAATGCCCCGTTAGATTTTTACTTGCGCATAATTTTAAATGGCCACGATGTCACAAATAAGCTTATATTTTGTAAAGAAGGTCGTAGCATTTTGGTAAACAGCGAGAAAGATCCCACATTCCCGAAAATGTTTCTTTGTAGAATAGAAAATATAATAAGATACATTCATGAAGACTATTTTGCTGTGTTGAATGCATCAAATTTTAAAGATGCATGCTTTGTTCATTAATTTTGACTTCCCATGAAAATATTATAAGCACAGAGTATTTAGTGACCTGATATTTAAAGCCTGACCATGATTGTTATTAAATTTGAATATTAATTAAGGATGTGCGTGAAAATAAGTACAGCGGAACCTCAATATATGTATTAAATTACTTGATAATGAGGTTCCATTGTATGTTAATATGTATTTATTAGTGAAATGAAATTCTAGTCCAATCACTGTTCTAGTCATATTGATTGTTATAAAGGTTTAATCACTACTTATTATACACTTTACTAATGCACAAATATGTCTCTCATAAGTTTTATAATATAGAGAAAAGTTATATGATCTCAATTGTTATTTACAAAGTCTGTAATGTTTTAATTATGGATTTCAGAATGTTATATTCCACCTTTCATTCCATATCCAATGTAAATCGTAAATAATATATCTTTACAAATGTAATGTTTGTTTAAATGTTGAAAATTTTATTACCGATCAATTGACAAATTATTATTAGTGGGGAATGAAACATGAGTGAAGAAAGTAGTTTTTCAATGAGGTCTTTCCTTATTAGTTATCATGTCACAGATGATCTATAATTTTTTTTAATTTGAAATTAATATACAAAATGAAATTGGAATGATTCTTTGCACGGAATATTCTTTCCAGTGACCGAAGTGTGAGCACAGGAGGTGCTACAACTTTTCAAAATATAAATTTAGATTGATTTATTAATTACCTATAGATGAAGGTGTTAACCCAAAGTCTCCTAGATAAATTCATTACATTCTACGAGACTTTGGTTAATCACAGACTCTGACACGTTAGTTTTACAACCATTTTCATCAAAGTGCTGTGAAAAATTGCAATTTACTGTACGGTAAGGAAATCAATATAATATTTAAGATATTTTTAATATTTATAGAATTAAATAGATATTACTAATAATTTTATAGATACCCCTTTATATTTAAATAAAAAGTGTCGATTGCTGATTAGTAAAAAGTAAAATAGAGATTTTAAATTTGTATGTATGTATGAAGTAATGCAGGTAAAAGTAACGCACTGGCAGCACTGTCTTTTAGGCCGAGTGTCCGCGTGGAGCAATTTTAATCGCCCAGTGAAAATAAGAAAAAATATCTTAAAATGTTCAGCGACCTGAGTTCAGCCGCCGGCCAAGGGGAATTGAACAAGTTCCTTGAAGACAAGTCATACATCAGCGGGTAAGTGGACTTGCACATGCACTTGCACTTACATCTATAATCACTATTCATAGGTTATGGCAGCTACCTGTGGGAGTCTTTGGGAATATGTTGTGTTTTAAGGTTTTTAGAAGTAATGTTTTGATTAAATATGATTTCAGATACCAACCATCCCAAGCTGACGTGAGTGTATTCGATGCCCTGGGCAAAGCTCCTCCGTCAAAGTTGTCTCACGCTCTCCGCTGGTACAACCAGATCGCCTCGTACTCTTCAGACACCAGGAAGGCGTGGTCAGGTCAGGCTTGTCCCATCAGCGCCGGAGCCAAGACCACGACCTGCGCTAAGCCCAAGCCAGCTGCTGCTCCTGCACCAGCCGATGACGATGATGACGTAGATCTATTCGCTTCTGACGATGAAGAGGTGCTCATTTTATCCAAACTACTAAATATATACCGACCATTCGAATACTCATAAACTATTACTTACAGTCCAATGAAGCCTCAGCTCTCAAGGAAAAGCGTCTCAAAGAATATGCCGAGAAGAAATCCAAGAAGCCAGCCCTCATCGCTAAATCCTCCATTCTTTTGGACGTCAAGCCTTGGGATGACGAAACCGACATGAAGAAGATGGAAGAACTCGTCAGGACTATCGAAATGGACGGTCTCCTCTGGGGCGCTTCCAAACTCGTACCCGTCGGCTACGGAATCAACAAATTGCAAATCATGTGCGTCATCGAAGACGACAAAGTGTCCGTCGATTTATTGCAAGAGCATATCGAGGCTTTCGAAGAATGTGTCCAATCCGTCGATATTGCTGCATTCAACAAGATTTAAATTGTCTACATGTATTTTTTGAAATTGTTGCAATTTTTTAATAAAAATATTTAATTCACTATATTTTTGTTTTTTCTTTTCATTCACATTTTGTATTATTAATATATGCATGCAATCATGTTTAAATAGTAGGAAATATGTATAATAAATCTAAATGCAGCTCGAATGCTAGATTGACAATCTCTTTTTCGTAGAAAATTTAAAAGTTCTGAGCCTAGTACTTAAAAAATTATTTTAAAAACATACATAAACTTGAACACATATTTTTCCAGCTAAAAATAGTTTGTGGTTATCAGTTTGAAAAATCATAGAATGAATACTAATTGATAGAGAATTTTTTTTAGATTGTGCTTCGGTCCTTAGTATAAAAAAAACTTGGTATACATATAAATGGGGTTCTTAGTGAAAAAAAAAATTAAGTTAGTTTATATGTATGGGATACCAAGATTATAATTTTATATTGTTGATACTGTTGGTAGTGTTGACTTTTGGGTGGATTTCCATAATTTAAAGATAATTGTTAGTTGTGTTCACACAGTTTCAAATACTGTGAAAATTATAAATAACCATTTCCCATAAAAATTTCCTTTAAATTTATAATTATATGTGGATAAGTTAGTTATATCAATCACCATGCCTTAATTTTTATTTTTAATAAAATTACAGATTTATTATTGAAAGTCAAGTCACTATCATCGTATAAATGTTGACTTCTGATCTTTGACATTATCTATATATTAGCTTTACATCATTATATTATCAAATATTGTATTTTACTTTTTATACCTGTATGCAATATAAAACCCTAAAAGCAAGTTTTGTGCAGTATGTTTTTATTGCATAAATATAATCATTAGATATAAATAATAGCACTCTTCTCTCCCATTCGATAAAGGCATAAGTGTGTCTCCCTCACTCAACACATTTCGAGTGACTCCCGAGAGTGGCTGTGACAATACTTTGGCGATTAAAACCCAATAATGTTTTAAACAAGTTAAAGAAGTAGTCTTTGGTAAAAAGTGAGCCTAGATGTATTTGAGTGTATGTTTGAGTCCATATGACATGTAGTAACAATGCATTTACCCATTTTACTGTGAAATATAACTGAAGATATGAAGAGAGATGTTTTACAGTATAATGTTTGCCAGGTAACTCATGTTTTTGGCCACTTGAACTAAATTATACGATATCCAATGTTTTATTGTGACGAGCCGCCACTGGTATCCACCTTCCCTTACCTTTTGTCCAATGAACCATCCGACTCAGACTTGTAATATTGTAGTGTGACTAAAGCAAAGTATTTTCTCTTTTTAATTTCCACAAAGGGAAATCTTATTTCCCAAGTGTTGCAATTGGTAATTTTATGTCCTTTAATAAGTACGGCTAGGGTTCAGGTAATATCTTGGAAGGTTCTCCATCAGCTCCTTGGGGACGAGGAGATAGTAATTGGATCTCAGGAGATAAACCCTTCCTGTGCACACATTTGGCCCCTCCTACCGATGATATTATGAGGGTTTCTTTATTTTATATAATAGGAGGTCTCACCTTTTCGATTTATACTGAATGAAAAACTCAATGTATATTATATCACAACATTTATTATATTAACATTATCGTAATAAATAATTTAAATAAATAATTGTGTTCCTCGTTATTATCTATACAAAATACGTATACTTGTGTTCTACATACATAGATATAGGCTTCATAAAATAATAATATACTTAAAATGCATTCCTTATAATGATAGATTTATATTAATACATTTAGTTGCTAATCGACGGTAGGTATTAATAAATAACATTTGGAAAGGTGAAAAATGATGATTCTGTATAAAAATATTAAATATCGTTCAATTGACTGCTTTTTTTTATTTATTACAAAAACAATATAAATTCATCACCCTGTTGTATATTCTTTTTAAGTATGTAGTTGTATGTATTATAAAAATATCTTCTAAATACAATAATATATTTTGATTTGATTATAAAATAAAAATGAAAAGTATTTTCACAATATTATTTTGTGTATATGTTATACTTAGTAATACGTAATTATTTAATATATAAGTACGATTTTGGCACCTTTTACAATGAATATTATAAATAACGTACGTACAATTTCATCTACGTAAATTAAATGAATTATTAATAATATGTGGTGTGGATTATTGATATATCGCATTTTTAGCTAACAAATAAATTAATTGAAGAATGTATAATCTTAAATAGAATATTAAGTTGAAATACGAGTCACAATATTCATTTTTTACTTATCAAGTTGTAAATAATATGACTAGCTATTGCAATTTTTAATAAAATTAATTTACATCGTTGGTATTAAAATATATGTGTAAACCGATATTAGGCCGGACAAGCAGATGAGTTTAACAGAAACAACAGTAATTGTCTCATTCAGATTCGTCTGTTTGATTCGCCATATTGATATTTATATATGCAGTTGTCTGGCATTCAATTGATTAATTAATAAAAATGTTGTCTTTGATAATATATACCAGCGTAATAGCTCAGGGGATAAGGTGCGTGGATATAAATACTGTGGTCATGGGTTTAAATCCCGCTCAAGTAAAAAATAAATAAATTGATTTGATCGGTTATTACGAGATCGGGAATAATATAAATAAAATCCCGATCGATCGTCTTGATCCAGGTTTCCTGTATTGTAAGGTAAATACTGATTATTAAGTCTGTGACCTGTGTAACTAAATAGTAATAGTTAAAATCACTGACAGACAGTGAATTAACACGTTGTTGTGTCTAAAAAAACCCGTTCAATAATCCACTATATTATTAATCCATTTGCTCCCTCTCCACTACTGAAATGATTGGAATTAGTTAATTATTTACATGTAATTTACAAGTAGCAGTCAGCTGTGTTTTGAGGCGGCACTTTGGCCGCCTGCCGCTGTCACTTGACACCACCTCCGGACATGGATGAGCAGTTTCCTGTGGGAAGTATAAGTTGAACCCTCTTGCTAGTCTGGTCGCTGCTTCTTCTAAGCTCAGATAAATGCCTCATACTTTGTCTGTTCCCGTTAATGTAATGCTGGGAAAACATAAATCATCGAATATCTTAAATAAAAGATATAACCTGACGCCTTTCCTACATATTTTCGAGATCCTTTAGTAAAGTAATGGATTCCCAGGCATACGTCACCGTAAATACGATAGTAGAGTTACCTAGCAACACTTATGATTAGTTAATGCCTCTTCTGAGCCTCGGGTGAGGCATTAATAACAAAAAAACTATCAAAAGTACAGCAAAGCAATTCTATTACCGTCTTTACGGTATACGTTTACGGCGACGAATCCCATTTTCCAGTGGCGTAGCAAAATGTGAGGTTGCCCGATATCACCGATATATTAGCAGGCCATACAACTGGATATATAAATATCAAGATGGCGGACCAAGTAGACAGCAACACTAATTATTTAAGTCAGTTCGTGTGAATTCTCGATAGAGGTGTACATCGTTCTTGATTACTTTGATTACAGTGTTACTTCAATCACACTCATCTGCTTGGTCCGCCATCTTGATAATTGTACATCCAGTTGTATGTATAAGTATCAAGATTGTTGTCGCACTTATTTTTCGGTTTTATGTTAATTTTTCGTAGAAAAATTGCGGGTTATGAATATTTATATTATTGAAATGATTTCCATCAATGTTGTGAATGAAATCATTTGCAAAAAAAATTGTATAAGTTCTTTATGTGTTTAGTATTCTAATTAATAAATAGATAGGACTCTTATAAATATATATAATAATTGAATATTGTTTCACATTTATTAAAAATAAGGAAAGGCGGCAAATTTAGGGTTGGCATCGGGTGGTAGAAATCCACGCTACGCCACTGGTGTCTCATTGACTATTTGGGGAATGTATAAAGAGATGGTTTACCAAGCCACCATAAAGCGACGAGTCTAAAATCTAGGGGCCGTATTCAATATGTGTATAGTGTGTGTATGAATAGACTAGAGCCTGGTAGTATTGGTGTACACGCATACGCACCGTACGCATACACTCTCATTATACTATTATATTGAATGCAGCCCTAGATCTACAAATTTTCAATGACGCACTGTCAATCTTCACAATATCATCATCATTCACTTATAACAATTATCACAATAATGGGTGATTAACACAAAAATAGTTTTCCTTTTAATTGTATCACACATTGTATGTTTTTGAGAAGCTAAAAAGATATTATCTGAAAAAAATATGTCATAATAAATATATTACAATGGCGAACAATATAATTTTCTTCTCTCGTTGTAAACTTTTAATATGTATATACATTTTTATGTTAATAACCCATCGATAAGTATTACGCGATTTTAGACAAACTGAAATCGAATTAAAAATACCACGGCGACATTTTTGATGAATTCGAAATTAAAACAATATTATAAAAAAACAAAACAAAATGAAAATAAAATAAAACGATAAGTTACCATGTGAATCGAATCATTTGTCGCAATCGTCTGAGATTTCGTTCATTAAGATATGTTCCTCTTTGATGTTATCTATGTCAAAACTGGTTATTTCCTGTAAAAATATAGCATATCGTATTTTGGACTTGGCAATTGAATGAATCAAATGACCGTAACCTGTGTGAATGATGAAATATGGAAGAAACCGTCACCTGATGATGAGACGTGAGATTGTTGATTATAATTGATGATTTGTTACCGTTCTTGATGCCGATCCCGACCTGTCCCTCATGGTGGAAGTCCTGTGGGTTCTTGAATCGATCAGGGTGTTTCTTCTTTGTCTATTTGAAGATGTGAGGACTTCGCTCATCGTCGAGGAGTCCATGTGTCCTCGACTCCTCGAACCGGCTTTTCGGCAGCAGATCCACTTGAATGGTGGTATTCTCCTGTATAATAAGTATTAATTAATATATTTTTTTAAATTATTATATTGATAATATTCTCACCTTAAGCTGTTGAAAATATGGGTTGAAAATATACAGTATATTAATGGATTAGCAGCACTATTGAGTGGGGCTAGACTCTGGATGAGTGTGGCTACTGCAAAATAAGCCTGGGTCTTGGGAATACAATCGAAGACTTGGAGAAGATCAAACACCATGTAAGGAGACCAGCACAATACAAATACTGTAATCAATAAAAATCATTATAATATTAGTCTATACGTCTCTATGAAATTTTATAATGTAATTAAGTTGTGTGGTATTCTCGCCAAGATCTTCTAAAATCTTGTAAACTTCCTCAAATTATCGCTACACATGAAATTCAACGCAATAAGTGATAATATTTTAGAGGGTGGTAAGATATATTATCTAAAAATTAAGTATTTAATAGACAAATACACACAAGACTATTACTACTGCGTAATTCACAGAAACAGTTGTTTCCAAGATGGACCGGATTTATTCATTCATTTTTGCGAAATCGTATCATCATATTCATGCATATTTAATTTGATTGAATAATGTATTTTGAAAAGGGTCCATTTATATCCAAAAATTAGTGTGAAACGGTGTTTTCCTATAAGCGAGGATTACATGAATTTTTGATTAATTCTTCTTATTCTCTATAGTTTTTATATATTTTTTTTTGTGTTTGTTACGGGTGTTAAATAAATAAATATATAAAATGATTATATCACAATTTATGATTAATGATTTTGTTTGATTTTTCGATCAAAATAACAGAGGATGATGATTGGTTAACATAATAAATAAATCCTTAACATATTTTTTTATTGATTCTAAAAAATGCACTAGGCGTATAAATAAATATTATGAAATAATCTTAAAACCATCTGTTATAATAAATGTAAAAATAAACAATAATTCCGGCCATAAAATAAATGATACAATTTAAAGTACTGCTTTTTTTTTCTAAAATATGTACATAATGGTAATTAGACTTATTAGAAAATATATAATATCCATTAATATAAAGTGAATTAAACAGAAATCTTGAAAAATATAATTTACCCTTCATTACAGCAACTAGTGGATTTTTCCAGTTTAATATCATATGTAATATTAATCTATTCTTAATACAAGTAGATGTAATGTTAAACCTTCACATTAACTAAATTCACAAGTAATATTTAGAAAACTATGTATGACAAACGATAAATGCAAGTTGTAAAACTGTAATAAGGATTTACGATATCTGGCATAGAAGTGCTGTAATACATTACTTTGAAAGGGTTCTAAATGTACTTCTGAAAGATTCTGAAATATGCATTTGAGTTTGAAAGTGTTAGATGTGATATTTTAGTAATTAACCCACCATATTTGTTGGAGAATTTGATTACAAAATAATTATATAAGAAACATTACAAGTGATTGTGATTGGGTGATATTACAGTTTTATAGTGTGACCAATCACGGATTTTTTTTTAGTAAATTAACTCTAGACATTTTGATACTCGTTCTACCAAATTGTAAATTAAAACCCTGAAATTGACTAATCTTAATTTGCTATTTTTGTAGATCAAATGTTAATAGTAGATAAAATGTAGGGATAAACCACCAATTATTGTGATTGGTGATACTGCCACATTATAAAATCATAAACATAAGCTTTTTTTAAGTGTAATAACTGAAGAAAAGCGGTAAGGATGAATATTTACAAATTTATTAAATGGTTATTAACTATAAAAGAAAAGGTTTCCTTTCTAAGAATTTTGTAAAATTTACTCAATGTTAAAATAAATAATTTCGTTCGTAAATAACATTCTACTTTCTGTTTTTGATACATATAATGAGTTTGGCGAAATATTGTATGAGCACGATGAAACATTTACAAATATGTTGTAATTTGAAATGAATTCAAAGCGTAAAAGTTTCAATAAAAGTCGTCGCGTCGAAGAGTTTAATTGCGAAAAGCTCTGAAATATAAATGTTTCGATAGCAACTTGGTTTTAATAAAACGATTAAATTCGTCTTTGTATAGTTTCACTCGACTTTCGCAATATTTCAGAAAATATAAATTACATTATCAGAACGAACACACAATACATATTTATATTGTGATTTGTAAACATGCCTTCTCTCCAACTATGGCATTATTATTATTGTGCAAAAATAAAAGCTATTCCTCCAAATTATGATATAAATGAAAAGGCCGTGTCGTCTCTTCGTACATGATAAATAATTCAGAGGGCGACATGTCGTTATTTCAGCATTTTCATAACGAAACAGACACTGAAAATTCACCAACTGAATTTTTGGCAATTGTAAGTTTATTTGAAAAAAAAACATATTTTTTTATACATTTTTTAAACGTAACAACGTGTTAATTCATAATCTGCCTGTGATCTCAAATAAAACTAGTGACACAGGTCACCGACTTAATAATCAGTATTTACCTTACAGTACAGGAAATCAGAGTAAACCTGGATTGAGACGATCGAATGGGATTTTATTAATATTAATCCCGATATCCCAGTATTTTATTTTTAACTTGAGCGGGGTTCGAACCCAAGACCACTGTATTTTTAGTCACGTGTTTAATTGAGATCTTAAAACGACGCGCTAATTAGAAGGTCCTTTTATACGGAAAACATTGAAATCTCTCTGTACAAAAGTTACGTACGGTCGACATTTTGATAGGTCATTTTTCCTATTTAAAATCAATAAGCATAAAAAATGTGGATATAAAACAGTCTATCATTTGAATCGTGCTTACTTCACCATATTTTTTATTTATTTGACGTTGTAATCGTGCGATTTGGATGATAAAAATAAAAACTTTGGCGATAAATAATATTTTTCCTGTATGTGTATGTATTAATTCGAGTACTTAATTGTCTAATGTATCATCGAGATATAGAAACTGAACGAAATGGCGACGAGCCAAAAACCCCAGTAGGGAATATTTAAAAAAAACAACAATATAATCTCGTTAATTGTTTGGGAATTTCCACGAATCGTGATATAAAAATTACCATGCGATACACCGGTTATAATTAATTTATATAATAAGATGATTAATAAAAAATACATTTAAAAAATATAATTGAGAAGCCTTGAGTCAGAATTCGAAACACATTTTAAATGATTAGTGAAAAAAATCAATATTGGGTTCAAATTCGACAACAAATGTCATACTTTGGACAAGCGCAATAATGAATCAACTTATTGCAAACTTTTTTGATTGGATTTTTTTATTAACGCCTTTTTAAGATGTTACAAATTTAGTTTATAATGGACTTAATTTCCTCAGTATTCACCTTCTTATCCAGAGGAATCAGAGTAAACCTGGATCGAGACGATCGAATATCTTCCCAGTCCTAATAGTCGATCAAATCATTTTTTTTTAACTCGAAAGAGGCACACTTTTAAAAACATTTGGGGAGACAAAAAAACATTGTTATGTTTTAATGTGTCAAGATAATATTTTTTAATTAATTTAAATAAGCACAAATTTAATAGTTTCAAATATTTTCAGTTTGGAATTAACTTAGAATATGAGTTATGTAGTTTAAAAATAGGCTTTAAAATTGTTAAAAATAAAGCTTTTGATTAAAAATATGATATTGAATGCAACAGTTTTCTAAGTTGTCTAACTTTAAAATTCAGTTTTTTTTAAATGTGTGCCATTGCATTTATATAATTGAACTCTTGAACAATAATTATTAAAGTTTTCTTGTGTGATAAATTAAGGCATAAGGGTAAGTATGTAGTATGTGGTGTTGCCGCTGTCAAACTCATCTTAATATTTATACATCCAGTTGTATGGCCTGCTAATATATCGGTGGCATCGATCACAAAACTCAAACGACGAAGAGTGGATGATTGATTGACTCAGTTATATTTTGATAAACAAGTATATATCGTATTTTTCACAGGTGTTTCCAAGCTGATGAGTAATTCAAGCCACGTATACTTGAACCAGGCTAACCGCTGTCCAACACTTATGAAAAAATACGAGCAACAAGAACAAAGCCTGTATATTGCACCCCATTTTGTCAAAACGACACCCCAAAAACACATAGGATTTCAGGATAGCACATATAAATCGACACAATATATTTTATCGAACTCTTTCACTCACTACATTTTCCATCTCCAGAAAGAATAAAGATGAAAATGTGTATTCTTTTCGGAAAATATCATGTTGTAGATGCATGGCGTCTCGGCTTTTAACCCCGTCGAATAAGGGTGATATTATACACAACGCAAGTGTGTATTTTAGGGTTAAGTTACACGGAGATGGCGGCCTCCTTTATAATGGACACATTACACCAACACACTTCAACATGAGATTCTCAATTCAATTTTATTATTATCATTATTATAATCCTTTGCCCAAACGAGGGGCTTTCATAAAAAATATAAGTTTGTGGATTTTTTTAATATTAAAAAAAAAACCGTCCGGGACGTTGCGTAGCTTGCCGTAGCAAAGTCGTAGCATTGGCGTAGACAATTTATTAATAAAAAAATATAGGCATAAACTGGAGAAAAAATACGTTTAATGGGTTTTTGATAATATATATGACTTAGTTAATCTCTCAAAGTATTT
Source organism: Agraylea sexmaculata (assembly GCA_022606485.1). Lineage (NCBI taxonomy): Eukaryota > Metazoa > Arthropoda > Insecta > Trichoptera > Hydroptilidae > Agraylea > Agraylea sexmaculata. The sequence continues at coordinate 30,578 of JAGTTH010000997.1, forward strand.
AATTATATACTCCAGAGGCTTTTTTTGAGAAGATCTTTATAAATTCATTGTGTGTCGGTGATCTTAACTATTACTAATATTTACCTTAAAATCCAGGAAACCTGGATCAAGACGATTGATCGGGATTTTATTAATATTATTCCCAATCTCCCAGTCATAATAAACATATTTTTTTGTAAAAGTGGGATTTGAACTCATGACCACCTTATCCCCTGAGCTATTACAGTGTTGATATTCCAATATTTATTCTTAATTTGATTTACGAACTATTAATATATTTTTGAATCCAGCTATAGCGAATGAAAGATATTTTATATTGTTGTATACATAAATATTTTCAATTATCGAGAAACTCGAATTGAAGATACTCAATTTTTTATAAAAATAATCATCAAATAGTGTAGAATATAGATGAATACAAAATAATAATGATCTTTTAGTTTAGCTATACATATTAGGAAATTATGCAAATATTTTATTTACTTTATATTTTGAGAACCATCATATTCGACTTAATCTCACCTACAAATGCGGGTGGTCATTAAAAATAAATTACAAAGCATTTTTTTGTAAAGGGTAGGTACATTATAAAAATTTCCCTACATACGTTATACCATTAATCTAAACACACAGACTTATAATCATATAATTTTATCTAAAAATAAGTTGATTTTCATTGTATGTAGTATTTTTTCTGGGGAAACTTTTTCCATAGCATTATAATAAAAATGCAAAGCTTGCAAGTATTTTGTAAGAATTTTCTGGAGGCGCCGTCTATAAATCCTTAAGATATTATATATACATTCTTATTCAAGAATTTCATATTATGAAAGTCACATTCTCAACCAGTCGTAAGGGAAAATCAAAATAAAGGATTCGCTTTCCACGCATAGAATTATTCAGATGAATATTTTCTCAATTTATATTGAATTAATATGAATTTACACAAAATCAACGTGAATCTCTTTCGGTTAAAAAAGCGGGTGACATTCAATACAAATTTATTCAGCGTCAGCAACTTTTTGAGGAAAATATATACGATTTACATTCAGGAAGGGAAAAGCTGTATTTTGTTATATTTATACATCATTTGAAGGTTCCGACGAGAGCAATTTACATGAGGGTTTGTTGTAATTCATAAATCGAGGAGTCGACCTCCGACTTGCCAATTCAATTTTCTGAAGACCAAAGAATAAAGGGAAAAAAAGAAGCTCATAAATTCCGGCAAGCTTGCGTTTATTTTGACTTCTCACGAAAATATTACGTGTATCGATATAATTTGTATTTTTGTTTGTGTACAGCTTGTTCAAATTATTTAACATTGAATCCCACAAGGGGATTTTTTTGTTGATGTGGTAGGGAATATTATTTGTAAATATCGCCATTGTTCCATCTTTTACATATGCAGAATGAAGTTTTTTTCTTAATCATTCAAATTTCCTATAACAAACACAGCCCTTTGTTCTTTCAGACATTTATAAAATCGCCTCCCTCTTACAAATTTATTGAATAATGAAATAATAACTCACCAAAAACAATGACAAACGTCATTTTAACAGTTTTTATCTTCGCCCTTGGTATAAGTCCTCTTGAGCTGGCTCTCCTGGAATCCACATCTTCAGGAACTACATAAAAATATAATTAGTCAGATTGCAGTTTTCTAACGAACAAATAAATTGAGAAAGTTATATCAAAGTGGAAAGAAATTAAAAACGTAATTATTCTCTCTTTCATCTTAATGCAGGTCAGTGCGTATACAAGATTTCTAAGATCTTATTTATTTCATAAGAATTCATATATATATATATATATATACATATAAAATGTTTTCGATATTAAAATTTTGATTAATAATTAATGTCCGACGAGTTCGTTGATAAAAATGCGTAGCGTAGGCAAAATTTACGCTTTTTTAATTAAATATCATAAATCAAAGACACATTCACCTACCTTCATAAAAAATACATACACCCTAATTAATATTTAAATTGAAATCCATATGAGAATATTTATTATTAAAACGGCTGATGTTTTTTATCATCTACGGTATTTTAATCTTGTGTTGTGTTAAAACATTCGAATTAATTTCGCTCAACACACTTTAAAGGACAAATAATAGAACACAGCTAAATATGCCTGAATTACCTATAAAAAGGTTGATAATTCACAGAAATTTAACACTTTGTAGTTTTTGTAGAGTAAATGTCAAAATTTAAAAAGCCAAGATACCCTAATCCCCCTGCGTGTGTTTTAAGTTTACAATTTGTCCTAAAAACGTAAATATAATAACAGAGAGTAGTAGAATATTGCTAATTTGAATATACTACATCCTTTATTTCTAATTTTTGTAGAGCGCAAAAGCTTCAAAATCCACATTAAAAAGAAGCTCTATGAAACAACGTGTTTGCAAATGACATAAACTCTACAATCATAAGAAAAGAAAGAAGAGATGCCAATAAAATAAATATAAAATAACACCTTGAACATATAATCACATTTATTCAATAAGAGACTCTTAATGGGATCAATCAAGGCCGTCTCGAGTATACAGCCCAGAATTCGTCCATACAGCTGTGAACGGTGGTCGTTCGAACGGCGCTCATTGTATGGGAATTCGTCTAAATTATATACTTTTCAACCATTACACTACTCTATACAACCTATTTACACTACGATCACAATGAAAAAAATATCATCAGGTCTTATATATATACTCTACACAATCATTACATTTTTATATGCATAACTATAATACTTATATTAATACGACCAAAATATCTAATAAACTCGATTTACGCAGTAGAAATATTCCATCGATAATATAATATATAGTTTCTATAACAACAATTAATTAAAATTTGTACGAAAATTATTTAAAAAATTACCGTTAATCGAGTTTTATTAGATATTTTGGTGGTATTAATTTAATACAAATGTAAATATGATAGTTATGCATGTAAATATGTAATAATAGTGGTATATGGGAATAGGTGATATATTTTTCATTGTGATCGAAGTGTAAATATGCATATTAGAGTTGTGTAATGCTTGAAATGTATATAATATCGCCTGATTTCCATACTTCGCGTACTGTATCTGCGACCACAGCGATGACGTCACACATTGGAACCTGGAGGCCCGTGTAACAGCTCTCAGTGGCCCCGGATCAATATTTAGGTAGTAGTCCAAGGCGCTTTCACTTATCTAGCTATCCATGATTAGATTACCTTGTCTAGATCTCTTCAGTCTTCTTCCACTGGACGGGGGACTGATGACAACTTTGCTCTTGGCCCAAATAGTGAGGACAATTACAGTGTAACAGGCTGTGATGGTCAGTGCTGGTATTACAAATAATGTTACACAAACAGATACTATCCATATCCTCCAGTTCTCTGTCGAGCCAAGGTCGATCCAGCACTGTAATTTATCTGAAAAATATATTTCCATTTAAAATCCTGTATAAATAAATATTCTTCGACCCTGGCAGGAAACACTCTTTGGGGGGGTGAGATACTTTACCGATATTAGAAGATTTTTATACAGAGAAAGACCTTTCCGATTCATTAATTTTATAACGCAATATGCTGGAAATGGGAGTATTTTTATGGTTTCTTTAAAAGCATAATAAATTAATGCACAGTTAGCTGATAATGTCTTTAATATAAAGTACAAATTTTAGCATTAAAAAAATACGTCGTTTCTTCGTCGTAAATAACAATTAAAGGGTGTCACACAATATGCTTCTTAAAATGTATACATTTCAAATTAATTCATAGTAGAGAAATCATCTAAGTTTAAGTGATCGTGAAGTGAAGAAGCTTTCAAACAAGCAGTGAGGCCCATTTACCCCCATTTATTGTTCTATACCTAACCTATGAGATTTTTCAATCAAGTGGGAAAATAATTTAATCGAGTATTACGATTGGGAGATCGGGGATAATGTTATTAAAATCCCGATCTATCGTCTTGATCCAGGTTTACTCTGATTTCCTGAATTATAATGTAAATGAGTATTAAGTCGGTGGCCTTTGTAACAAGTAATAGTTAAGATAACAATGGATTAACACGTTGTTGTGTCTAAAAAAACAAGATTTGTAAAAAAACCTTCTCAAAAAGTTCCTCGAGGCGTATTTAAATAAATAAATAAATGAATTATTTATCTTAATTAAGTATATCGCTTATATAATTAAGTATAACAGTTTGAATTTAATTGAAGAAGATTGAAGTGTTATAGCTAATAAGACCCATTACAATTATTTATTATTTTGGTAAAAAAAACACGGTGTTATGAAAGCTTTCAATGCATGTCTTTCGGATGAAATGTTTCCTGCAAAACATTAAAAATGATTTTCAAACAAGCATTAAAGTAGAAAAGCGAGTAAAGGAAATGCGAATTGTCGGGAAACGTACAGTGAATTTCACTTATGAATTTTGGGTGGAAAAATATTTGAATAATTTGTATTATTTTTACCCTGTACTAGTGTTTCATTGAAGAAAATGAACTGCGGAGTGGAAAGTAGAAAGCTCAATAACCAAGCAGATGCCGTTAAAACTTTGGCTCGTTTCCCTGAAAACAAAAAGCTTTGTTAAAAAGAAACCAGTTCGAAGAATACATTTGTGAAATATCCATCTTGTATGAAATGAATACACAAGGATGCATAACAACTCTAAATAAATATTTGTTAGTATTCCAGTGTAAATAACCAGGACATAAACTCTCGCCTGCAAAGTGCTAATAGGGCGTATTTCGGCTTAGTACGCTTGCTCAGATCAAGATATCTAAGTAGAAGTACCAAGGTAGAATTATACAAGATGCTAATTAGGCCAGTACTAACCTACGGTGCAGAAACATGGGTTATTACCAAGACTGAGGAGGATAGGCTACTTAGGTTCGAGCGGAAGATTCTTAGGAGGATCTTGGGTCCTGTTCAGGAGGCACCGGGACTATTTAGAATTAGACGGAACGATGAGATTTACTCATTATATAAGAGCGTGAACATAGTGCAGTTCATTAGGGCTTTAACATTAGGTTGGGTTAAAGAGCAGGAGGGATAGTATCGGAAATACTATCCAGCAAGCCTGTGGGTAAGAGAAGGCAGGGTAGACCTAGGCTAAGGTGGGCGGACGAATTTCATAAGGTAGTTAGGAGTTTAGGAATTAATAACTGGAGGAGCGCGGCCTCCAATAGAAATAAGTGGAAGATGCTGGTGCGGGAAGCCTTGGTTCATCACTGAACTGGAGTGCTTATGATGATGATGATGATGAGTATTCCAGTGTAATTATGAACGCTGAGATATTATAATTATTAATTCATATAATAGTTGTTGTTGTTTTTGTACTTACAACTTCCTGAAAAGTTCATGGGGTTTGTTATAGCATCGCATCTGTCTATTGATAAAGCAACCAAGACATACGTTGATGAATATGTTACAACAGCCTAGAAATACACACAATATATTAATTAATATTTAATAAGATTAGTCTTGTAACCAAATATGCATAATCGTTACAGAAATTCATTCTATTCAATCATATGTATTTTTAGCCACGACCTTTAACTAAAACCCACCACTCTGATATATTTAATAACTTTAATTAAGATATGAACCAAATCATTTTGAATCGCTATATATAAAAGGCCATAGTGTATGTATACGTCTTACTATGTGTCTGTATTGTGAGATCTCAAATTGGATGATGTGATTTGATTTGTACTTTAATAAAAAACTGGCTATGATTGTTAAAGCTACAAACATTTTTATTTCATATTAATAAGAATGATAGCAGCTTATTATTATTGGCGAAAAGAAATATAATTTCTCCTAACAGACAACCGAAACTGTTTAAAAAGTCTACTTAATTTCAGATAATTTTTATCGGCTTTATTCATTTTCATGGTGTGACGAATCAGGGTTGTTTTAGGTAAATGAAATAAAATTTAAAAGAACTTGTGCCAGGAAATCGTGAAGACCATTTCCCCCAATTTTTATTTTATTCAATTAATTATATTGTATACTTTATAAATCAACTCTCTTTTAATTTTCCAATAAGAGAAATCATAATACAGCCACACAGTTAAACGTATACATCCACTTTTTATATGTAGCAATTTAAACTGATTTGGTTCGTACTTTAATAAAAAAATGGCTATGATTGTTTAAGCTACAATTTTTTTATCTTATATAAATTAGAATGAGGGCGGCTTATTATTATTGGAAGATATACATAATTACCACTAACAGACAAGCCAGACTGTTTAAAAAGTCCACTCAGTATTTTTTATAATCATAATAAAATTATGACTTAATACCAGATTAAATTTATGGTCTTCATTTTCATGGTGTGACCAATCACGGACGTTTGAGGTAATTAATGGGAAATTTAAAATGGAATCGTGAAGACCATTTACCCATATTTTTATTCTATACATTATATTACATTGTATACTTTATGAAAGAACTTTGATAACAATGTGTTTTTTTTTAATAATTCAAGCATGAAATTTATAAAAATTAAATTTTTTTAAAGAGATAGTGGCAACATGACAGTAAATTTAATATTAATTGATTTTTATTATAATTGTTATATCATAGAAAACTAGTAGGTATATATAAATATATATAGGTATATTATGCCAACATGAAAAAAATAGATGTGGAGGAAACATATAATTTTTTAGATTAATTACACCCATTACTGGTTTATTTATAATGAAACTGAAATTTTAAATATTTTTTTTATCAACGAATGTTCAGGATGCTATTGGAAAAGTATTTTGATAGGTTGTTTCTGGAAATGAAAGCTTTCGTGCAGTATTTGAAGTGAAGGCACGCGATATTGGAGAACTTTTCATCGTAGATTCAGTGGTAATTAGGTGAACGAGCTCAAGTCATATATTATTAAAGGAAATTCACGCTCAAATATATTAATTATGAAATATTACCTGAAGATACTTCAGGAGTTTGCAGGCCAAGTTGCCGGCTACCCAGGACATGGCGACCTTCTCTGCAATATCCGTCGAAACGCTGATTAAGCCCACTGAAAGATCTGAAAAAAATAACAATAATATTTTTAATATGAATTTATATACTCGATTATGTGGCGAGTTAAATAAGTTATGCATTTGCGGGTCATGTTTACAAAAATATAGGTTTCATTTTGTCTCAAACAAGGGTTCTTCAAGAAAGAAAACAAGTCAGTTTATTTGTGGAAATGGCGATTTTAATTTATTTAAGGTAAAACCCACAAAATAATTAAGAAGATGAACATGTCTAGAATAATATTTAGTGAAGAAACAATAAATAATAGGCTTTTTAATAAAATTGATCATCGATTATCTATTAAAAAAAAATAGTTTTCCATCAACCTTGTTGACTAATGGCCGAATAATAGAGAATAAATGAAGATTATTTAATTTTTATAGTATATTTTTTTCACCTTCACCCATTTGTTTTAGAAAGAGAACAATTCAGCATTTTTAAACATTATTATATGTATATCAACAAACTAATTAAAAAAAAACTTATAATAGTGTCCTGGCACGTTCACAGTTTATTACTTGTTTCTTTTATTAAATAATCGATTCTAAATCTAATACAACATATGGTATAAAAATAATCAAATATCGGAAACATCGATAGATCATCGCATTGAATATTAACAAATTTTACCTAAAATAAAAATATAATAATAAAGAAAAAATAAAGTTTGTTGAGGTGACGCTGTCAATATGAATCATCTCAATTGGTATTAATTTATGCCTAATTGAAATACCTTTAACTCGGCAGTAAAAATGTGCAATTAAAATGATATACGGCCATTCGCAAGTCTGACAATGACAGTACAAATGTATGATAAAATATCGTTTTTGCAAGGACTTTTGTATATATTTTTTTTTTGGGATCGATAAGCCGTTTAAAATATGGGTCAAAGAAAAGAGGACATGGGGTCAACTATGGAAGTGTCTTAGACATTGACAGACTTTTGATATGAACAAGTGATTTATGGACGGGACTACGGGATAAACAATGCACGATATGGTAAACAAAGATACTATCTCTACAACCTTCACAAGAACAACTTCAATACAAGTCATAGTTTATAAAATAATATAATATATTGAAACAAATAACAAATCAAGTGCGCATAAGCTTCTTTTTATACATACATATTTTTTATATTACTGGCAACACTGATTGATTGCAAAATGGAAGTATTTAAATATTATTAATTACATTATCCACAATGAACTTGATAGAGCTCTAAGGTTAAGACAAGATCTCAGATAGAAATCTAAATAGTAATCTACACTTTGTTTCCTATGTTTGTAAAGCAAGTGTCAATCGTTATATGCTCAGAACTACTCACTAACGACAACTATACACAACTACTAAATTTGTATTTTTAGACACGCCAACGTTTTAATTCATTATTTATTGATGATCTTAACTATTACTAGTTACACAGGTTACCGATATAGCGTCAATATTTATATTACAATCCAGGAAATCAGAGTCATCACCTGGATCATCGATCGACCGTAATTTTATTAATATTATTCTCCATCTCCCATTAATCACCAATCAAAGCCGCAATAGGTAACATTAGTTAAGTTATTAGTGTCAATATATTTAAAACGCTGCATTCAAAAATATACAATTGAATGAAATAGTTCAAAAAATCTGCAATTGTTTTGAATTCTAAACGGGATCGAAATCTTATTAGTTTTATATATGGGATTTTTTAATTTCCATTGAAATTTCAGTAAAATATGTTTACGTGATTGTGTGCTGAAAATATATTCTCATAATACAAATTCACTGTAATACATAATTTGGAATTATGTTAAAATACATTTAATATTTCTTTTAATATAAATTATACAAGGTAGACTTAAACTAACTGATAATATTTAAGGGGGTGGTAAGTTAAAAAAGTGATAAAGAAAGCATTTTTATATTTTATTATTAATAAAAAATATTAAAAATACTTTTGGGATCGAGTTTGGGCCACCAACTTGGAATAAGCAGTTTTTATTTTTTATTTTCAATACAAATATATATATTTTTATGAAAATATTTTTTTTTTGCGATACCACCCCTCAAAATACTCTCTGTTAGTTCATCCTGTATAATCCATTGTTTAAAATGTATAAGGATATCCCAGTTGGCTTGTAATGTGAAATAAATACATTATACGTTTGAGATCTAGTTTTTAAGTATTATACATATGTAAAATAAAGAATTTCTTTGTTCACTGTATGATCTTCATTTCAGGAATGTATAAAGAGAGAGAAGGTCCAAACAAAGGGAATTCCTTCAGTATGTTGAATTTCACAAGGGTTGATATTACACCATAACGTTGGATAGTATTACTTTTGTCACAAACATACGACAAAAACGATCAAGAATAAATACTTTGTAAGAATTATATAGTTGAATTGTTAGCATTTATTTGATTATGTAAAAGAGACACAATGGAGCATTTCCTCATAGTGTTTGTTATATGGGGTGAAAAGTAAGTCACTCTTCATAAGATTTTCTGAAAACAGGTCAACCGAGAAATATAAGTGTATAACAATTGTGGTATTCTCTATTACGTTTTATTATGTCCATTTTCAATACACATAGGACATTATAATTTTTCATGTTTAAATTTAATTTCCAAGACGAATAATTATATAAAAACACAGCGTACCCGCTAATTCAAGATCCTAAATATTAACAAACAATGAGGGAACATTATTCACGATGTTTTTCCACGTGGGATAAATAATTTCAGTACAAACATGTTTTTACACATATTCAACAAAATGCACAGTTTCGTGTTTAAACATATAAAAACAAAGCTTTAATAATGGGTATATTATTTCTGAAATTGTTTCGTAAATAAATGTAATAATATACAGAACGTTTAATGTTAAGACGTTTTCACACGTAATCCAAGTATTAATATGTTACTCTATTGAAATAATAACAATTTTACAATATAATTAATCGGGATTAAATATATTTTTACTTACAGAAAAAATCAATAATTTTGGCAAATGATAAATAAGGACAGTAGTAATGTTTGAAGCTCTAGTCATAACTAGTAGCTAAATTTTTAATATTAACATAATGTTTCAATTGTTATTTGGAATTTCTTAATCTCTCGGCTTTTATGTCTACTCTTTAAATTCCAATAACCATTTTTTTTATCTTGCATACCCACTTATCGAAAATTTGTTTACACAATGTAATATATATTCCAGTAATTTTAATTTGGATTTAGTCTCTGAAGATTATTATTATATACATATATATACATATACACTACGCTATATATATATATATATATATATATATATATATATATATATATATATATATATATATATATATATATATATATATATATAATATATATATATATATATATATATATATATATATATATATATATACATATATATAATAATAACCAAACCTCTATTCTTTTTAGCTCGCCGTAAAACTTAAATAAAAGCCTTATTTTTGGTTGTAAATAAAAATATCCTACTAGATTATAATGATAATAAAGCTTAACAGTATATTTTGCTATGTTAAGAATAGTGTCACAACACAAGTTGATACTAAGAAATTTGTAATAAAGTGAACACCATGATTTTTTTTTTACTGATTTTATTAAATAAAACATTAATAAAAATTACTGATAATAGCTAAACATTTCAGTTTTATATTATTAATCTATAAATAGAGGAACAAATGCAAATTATACAATCTAAAAATTATAGTAGGTAAATTCAAATTTTAGTATTGTAATAATTATTTAAATAATAATTATGATGTAAGTACTTTTCAAATGAAAATTTTGGGAAGAATACATGTAGGTATGTTAACACAATATAATTTTTTAAATTTAATAATACGATGAAACCACTTATCGTAAAACTGTCAGATCTCCGGTTTTGCGCGTTGAAAATGATCAAAGCGTAAATCAAGAGATGTTTGAAATATTGCTTGTTAAATTTCATCAGGTGGAAAAGATGTTCTGATTTCCCCCAGGCTTTATTCAATATCGTTACGAATAAATAATTATTTGGAGGAGGACGATTTAATCCTTCAAGATAAGTAATGTTGTCACCGCAATTAAGGAGTTAATAGTTGTGCATTTGCCAAAGGTCTGGAACATCTTCAAATTTACATCCCAGATGAGACAATCGGGTCGCACCTGTACCATTCACAATTATCTTAAAGCCACCTGCGCAAGTTCACTTGAATTCACTACCAATATATTCAATTTACACAGATTGACTACAGAATATGCAAGGGTTCTTTGAATTGGGTTAAAATAATTCTAAGGAAGGTAGGACTCAACATTCACACATAACCAGCGTAATAGCTCAGGGGATAAGAAGAGTGGCTAAAAGTGGCTGGTTCAAATCCCACTCAAGTCAAGAATTTTTAAATTGATTTGATCGGTTATTACGACTGAGATCGTAAATAATTATAATAAAATCCCAACCGATTGTCTTGATCCAGGTTTACTCTAACTTCCAGTATTGTAAGGTAAATACTGATTATTAAGTCGGTGACCTGTGTAACTAGTAATAGTTAAGATCAGCGACAGACAATTAACACGTTGTTGTGTATAAAAAACCCTCTCAAAAAGACCCTTTCTAAAATAAAAGCTCCTCGGAGCGTAAATAAATAAATAAAATAAAAAATAATATATACAAAGTATCGGTATTTCACAAGCTAAAGCATTTAATATAAATTGAAATGAGTGAATGATGTTTTTTTTTTTGAAGTCAACTTTGAAAATATATTTATGGTTTATTTTATTTGTTAACATATACATAGAATGTTTTGTTTTTCTTCTATATTTTAGATTTTCGTTTGCTCCAAGTGATTAATGGAAATTCTTAACATAAAATAATATGTATGTATTTTTAAAAATAAAAGCAGTTAATGCTAAAAAGGCTGTAAAAATATTTTTTCAATCAATAGAAAATCTCAATTATGAGAATCTCAATAAATAATCATTTAATAATATTTCAAAAATAATTAAATAAATCGTTTGCAATCATATTTTTGGCTAAATATTAAAAAAGTGTGACCATAGGTTATGAAAAGACTAAGTCCAGGTGGGTGTGATGAATTGTTTTGACATATTCGTGTTCTGCATCGATATCCTTTATTTTAACTCTGATATTTATACAAAATATTATACGATATATATATTAACAGGTATCAAACATCAATTATTATATTCACTCAAATTTGGCTTAACACAAACAAACTGTTATTTAGTTGTTAATATTGCATTTATTTTTGTTATTATTTATCATCAAATTTGTAAATGGGTTTTTATTTTTTCCCATTCTTTCAATAATTTAATACTATTGTTCATGTCAAATTTAAATAAAACATTCTCATGTTAGTTATAGGTAAAAAGATGTAAACAATCTGTACACCTAAGTCTATTTCCAAAGATGTATTATTTTATCAATCGTTGTAAAAAATTATGCATAATAAAAAAATTATAATTATTATATTCATGGGACAAACTATAAAGTTAAATGCAAATTTCAAAAATACTTATAATACATTTTACCGAATAATAAAGCAATATACTAAAAATGAATAAGCTGCACAATTTTCTGTAATTGAAAGCCTGTTTTTTATCCTCGCAGCCGAAGTTTGGTTATGAATTATTCATGAAAAAATTCCATAGTCAAAATTAAAATAAATTTTCTAATTTTTATCCATATAACCATATGATCGTTTTATTAAATTAGGGCAGAAGCAACTAAGCTGTCGACGAGTTTGTGTACGTAAATGTAGTTTCGCTAAAGATTCCTTTGTAACTCACGATCCGTTAAAATAATTAATTCTCTTCTCCGAAACGGTGATAAGAATACATAATATTAAACTTGGTCAAGTTTATATGAAGAGCTTGTATTTTAAAACAGATTATTACCGGAGGCATTTTCACAATGACCATAGAATTGCCTTAATGGTTGTGCCCTAATAACCGAATTAACCCAAATCACCAACCAATTTACTATTTACATTAGCAGAAATCCTCCATAATACTGTCTTCATTGGACATATTGCAAATAAATTGCATTTGCAGGAGAGGATGTGATGTTTGTAAATATCTGTGAATTTGTAAACCGAATATCCTGCAATTAGGGTAAAAAAGTAAACAGAGTATTGAAATAACTCTGTAAAATGATATTCATTCAATTCTTAAGTATTAAGAACTTTTGAAATAGAATATTACTTCCTTTTCAACAAACTTTTGAATGTGAAATTCAATAACGAATCTTATTAGTACTTTTAATGACCGTTCAAGATGCAAGACAAAAAGTCGATAAGAACATTTAAAAGTAGGACTAAATACGCTATTCGACTAATCAATAATTATATTAATTAACCGACCAAATGTAAAAGCAATAGCTAATGCTTATGGCTACAAAAACTTTGATCATGGGTTTGAATCCCGCTTAAGTCAAAAAAATAAATTATTTGATCGATTATTACGACTGGGAGATCGGGAATAATATTAATAAAATGCTGATCGATCGTCTTGATCCAGGTTTACTCTGATTTCCTGTATTGTAAGGTAAATACTGATTATTAAGTCGGTGACCTGTGTAACTAGTAACAATTAAGATCACCAACAGACAATTAATTAATACGTTGATGTTGTGTATAAAAAAATTAAATATAAATAAATAAAATATAAACTTTAGAATAAAAACTTATTAGTGTCGAATTTGATCGAATATCTATTATATAATTATAATTAATTTACATAGATATAATGAAAAGTAGCTCAGGTGTTAAACAGGAAAACGAATGTTGAAAATATTGAATGTATATAAAAAAATGTAAAATAATATTTCCACAGTTGAAAATAAATAAATATATTTTTATTCTTTCTTTTTCTTTATATCTCAGGAAATAAATATCATACGAGTGAATAATACTTGTTGGAAAATGTAGTGTGAATTCCCGTGGGAGTAAAACCTGTTATTTTGCGGTTGTCGAAGAATAAAAACTTACACCCACTTGAATTTTGTTTTCACCCTTCAGACGTTTCAGTCGATCTTTTTCTAGTCGACCCTTGAAAATGTGGTTTGAAGAGAATAAATTCATTTATCTCGAAACAAGTGTAAGTAAAACTATTGAAAACATCGAGTTAAAATCGGTAGATAATAAAGCATATAAAATATATTTTAACAGCTATAAAAATAGGGGTGATTCTCACATAAATGGCAAAACTAATAAATGATTCTATCCGAAGTGGGTGTTTTATTAGACCTATTATTCACTATTTACGATCTTTTTGTCATCTGTTCAGAGGGCTGAATATAAATGATAATTACATCATCTATCAAAATGTGGTACTGTGAGAAATCATTCATTGGATGTAATTATTATTGATCAGTAATACAAATATGTATACATATACAGTGTGGACTTGAAATATCTTGGAATATTATTTATAATATAGTTGTAGGGTATCGCAATAATAAGTAAAAAAAATATATTATTTACTTATTTGTGCACCTGGGTGATCTCTTTTCCAACAATTCTGCCACCTACAGGGCTTCTTAAGGAACGAACTTATACTATTATTATATAACTTTATTTAACATATATATTATATATTGTTTTATAAATATTCTACATATACATTTTTATATAATACTTTCCATTTTTTGTTTTAAACCTTTTATTTTTGTCTTGTCTGTAAAAGAAGCTCTTATGAGCGTTTATATGCAAATAAATTAAAAAATAAAAAATAAAAAATATTTTTAGTGCTTTGTATTCTACTTTCGGTCAACATCTTGGAATCAGCTGTTTCTGTGAAGCTTAGTGATAAAGTGATAATAAAAATTTAGGAAATAAACAACAAATTTATATATATATATATAATATCAATCATGATCAACTAATTTTTGATGTACGTAGCTTAAATATAGGTGTCAAGCAAAAAGGGAATTAAAATCAAGGTTTATATATATATATATATATATATATATATATATATATATATAACTATATATATATAATATATATGTGTATATATATTATAAGTAAATATATAAGAAATGCCACTTAATGTAATCACCGACAAACCCTTCCTCAATATATTTCAGGAGGTTCAATCTCTCACGTTACAGGGGTGGTCAACTGAATAGAAATGGCATTATTACGAGACTTCTCGTCTTTATAGCCACATTTATGACAGTTCAAATATCCTGTTTTGATTCCTCGTAAAACACGGGTAAAATACTGAATTTATTAAAAAGAAAGTGATGGAAGAAAGAGGTTCATTCGTTTTATTGATTTGTTTGCCGAGTCAGGTTATACAAACAGGTAACAAAAATGTAAAGATAGATGACATTAATCCAGTAATATTGGGCAGGAGAATCCAATTTAGAAAGGAATTCAGGAGGAAGTTGGTAGACCGTGATGCCGTCAACAATGATTAATTTACTCTAACTTAGATGCTAAAGGACCGCACTAGAAATCGATAACCTTGTTCATGAATGTAGCTACAATACGCGTGGTTAACAAGCTTTTATTATATATATATATATATATATATATACATATATATATATATATATATATATATATAATTATATTTTATTCATTTGAGTATATTTTCTAATATATATATATATATAAACAACGATTTTAACTTTGCTTGACTTTATATATTTAAGCTACGTACATCAAAATTGGGTTGATCATAGTTGATATTATATAATTGTTGTTTATTTCTAAATTTTTATTACTTCACTTTATCCTTCTTCACAGAAACAGCTGATTCAAATGTTGACCAAAAGTAGAATACAAAAGCACTAAAATATTTTTATTTCTTTTTATTTTATTTATTTGCATATAAACGCTCATAAGAGCTTCTTTTACAGACAAGACAAAAATAAAAGGTTTAAAACAAAAAATGGAAAGTATTATATAAAAATGTATATGTAGAATATTTATAAAACAATATATAATATATATGTTAAATAAAGTTATATAATAATAGTATAAGTTCGTTCCTTAAGAAGCCCTGTAGGTGGCAGAATTGTTGGAAAAGAGATCACCCAGGTGCACAAATAAGTAAATAATATATTTTTTTTACTTATTATTGCGATACCCTACAACTATATTATAAATAATATTCCAAGATATTTCAAGTCCACACTGTATATGTATACATATTTGTATTACTGATCAATAATAATTACATCCAATGAATGATTTCTCACAGTACCACATTTTGATAGATGATGTAATTATCATTTATATTCAGCCCTCTGAACAGATGACAAAAAGATCGTAAATAGTGAATAATAGGTCTAATAAAACACCCACTTCGGATAGAATCATTTATTAGTTTTGCCATTTATGTGAGAATCACCCCTATTTTTATAGCTGTTAAAATATATTTTATATGCTTTATTATCTACCGATTTTAACTCGATGTTTTCAATAGTTTTACTTACACTTGTTTCGAGATAAATGAATTTATTCTCTTCAAACCACATTTTCAAGGGTCGACTAGAAAAAGATCGACTGAAACGTCTGAAGGGTGAAAACAAAATTCAAGTGGGTGTAAGTTTTTATTCTTCGACAACCGCAAAATAACAGGTTTTACTCCCACGGGAATTCACACTACATTTTCCAACAAGTATTATTCACTCGTATGATATTTATTTCCTGAGATATAAAGAAAAAGAAAGAATAAAAATATATTTATTTATTTTCAAC
>JAGTTH010000998.1:0-23776 GCA_022606485.1 Agraylea sexmaculata
GGTAGAAAGTAATATAGTAAATAAATAAATTATAGGTTATAATATTGTGAACAATCTATAAGTATATCCAATAAAAATAAAATTATTTTCAATTGTTGATAATTATTGGTGGAATTCTATAATTTAAAGAAATATGTTATTTGTAATTTCCACAGTAATTTTATTACGGAATTATTGTTATTGTAGTCATCTTAAATTATCTAAAGTCGAAAGTACTCAGACTCCATAGTAAAATTATTGTGGTAATTACAAATAACATATTTATTATGATATATTTTCATTATTATAGGACTCTAATTGAGATATTTTATGACTTAATTTATATAATTGAGTATGAATTCATTTATAAATAAATACATTATTAGGTTGGGTAAGCATTAAAAAATATTTAATGGTGAGTAATATTCATATTAATTAGGTTATTGCAAAACACGCATCCAGCATAATTGGAATTTATAATCAGTGCCATTGTTTGATACGATTGTTTAATATGAGACAATCAAGAGCTCGAATGTGTTCTTAGAATAGTCACATATATTTTTATGAATTCCAGATGTTATTCCCTCGGGTCATCGGCATGTATGTGATTAGCGGAATAGCATTCTTCATATACATATTCAGGATTCCAGAGAGATGGTCAGCAGGCAAATTCGACTTCATTGGACATTCCCATCAGTGGTGGCACATATTTGTAGTTTTAGCCCTTTACTATTGGCACAACACTGGAATGATGTATGTCCAGTACAGAATGAACCATGGATGCGCCAACACAATGAGGATATTTTAAATTACAATTATACCTGATTAAAGTTTCTGTGATAATGATGCTTTTTCACATGTACAACATAATTACACATTCCCAATACTGTATGTATTTGATAATATGCTCTCTCTTTAACATTCGTAACGTTTGCTCAATTATAATTGCTCAAAGCTTCAATATTACATAATTTTATTTATTATAATGTATGTGTTACCTGTAATAAGATATGCTTGAAAAGCTCACAAGTGAATGTCATGATAATAATCATCTAATTGTATACACCATTGATAAAATTGTTTTAAATTTAATATTATGTTATCGTTGGTGATTTTTCAATCAATCTCCACTGTTGTCGAATAAATACTTGTTGATAATGAGTGCTTTTCATTCAAAATTCACCTGTTACGAAAATCTTATGTAAGTGTGTGTTTTTTGTGAGAGAAGTGCGTAAGAGAGAGGTGATTGTATTTTTAAACAGGATTAATAATACAGACACGATGCCATATTCCAAAATTAGATAAATCAACACAACATTGATATCTATCGCCAGAATATAAGATATTTAGATTTAATTATAAGAGTATGAAAAATGATTTAAAAAATTAATATCATTCAAGATACAGTGCATAATTAATAAATCAATAAATATTTTATTTTTTAATTGAACAGGCGACATCTGTTATTTTGGCGCCGAACTTTTTTCTCGATACTCTTTTATTATTTAAAAACTTTTCATAAATAATCATAGAGCGATTTTTAATACTCTCGAAAGTATTTTTAAATTTTCAATGAAAAACTTTTAGTATAACACATTTATTTATAATAATAAATTAAAACAGTAATGAATAGAGCTTTTTATCCAAACCAAACAAACTGCTGAACTGTTTTTTTTGTTTTGCTAACAAATAACAATTAAAAGAAAATTATTTTCATTCGTCACTTTTGGAAAAATTTACTTCATAGTAAATTCCCAAAATTGGAGATTTTTATATGAAGAAAAAAACAGATTCCTATAGTTGAACATTCTTTAATAATAATAGTTAAACATATTTTATAATTTTTATATATTACTGTGATATACATTTATACATCCCGTTTGGAAATATTATTATATACTCACTACCTTAGTTTGGAATACGATACGAGTGCGTTATTATAAATTTGATTTGTCTCTTCCTATTTTCATTGTCCACCTGTTCTTTGCAGTATTTATGATAAATTATATTTTTTCTGATTTTATCCTTCTGGAAATTCATCTTGTAATGATAAAATAAAGAAGGTCATTGTAATATTATCATTTTTCCCATATTTATTGGGTATTAGGAAAATGCGGTTGATCGAATTTGGAATGGATAATGACGATATAAATGTATATATAAATATTAAGATGGCAAACCAATTAGACGAGTCTGAATGAGACGCCTTAAATGTCAATTCGATTCCCGATATATCTCTTTATTACTGGTTATTGTTTAAACGCTGTTATTCAACTTAATTACAGCATTTTGCTCCGCCAACTTGATTTTCATACATCCATGTTAATATTTCGGCGTTGTCGGTTAAAGACAATTAATATATATAATTGTCTAGGGCGTGTGTATGTATGTATGTACGGGTCTTTGAACCATCAGTGTTACCAGGTGGAAGAATAATATTTCATGTAATTGTTTTACTACAATTAATACATATCTAAAATCTCGAAACGGGTATTTTAATGATAATAATATTAGAAATATGTAATAATGCATAATAAATGACAATTCTCAAAAAACAGTATAAATCGGGAAACTCGCTTTTTAAATATTGTGATGAGTGTTCAATTCAAACTTCTTTCGAATGAAAAAACAAACAACTTATTATCTTCGTATTAAAAACAGATCAGAGCATTTAAAAATATTACATATTTTCAAAATATTTTTATATGTATTTAATTTGATAATGCATAATAATTTTTTAACATAAAACTTTATTTTTAAAATCAAAAATTTTGTTCTACTCGATAAAAACACTTTAAAGCAAAAATGAATTAAATGAATGAAATGTTCTATTAAAAAACCAAGCAGAATATAAATAAACATTAAGAAATTGAAAATTTCAATTAAAATTACCCTAGTATTATGTCATAATTCTCACGCACTTTTATATTGGCTCTTTCATACGAGTAGCAATTCGCATAAAAGTGTTCGTTGATTTAAATCGTAGGTCAGGAAGAACCGTTGCCGTGATAAGAAGTAGTGTTCGGTTGGATGATGATTAAGGTGTATGTGTGTTGATCCAGGTTAAGAAGTATAAGAGGTGCTTTAGTCTGGTTGGTGTTTCCTTCTTTTTACCATGTGGCCATAACTCCACTTTATTGGAGGCGCCAAGCCACTCTCTTCTACTCGTAAACTGCACTGGATAAACCCTCATACTCCTCATACTCCAACTCTTCACTCCGACAGATCAACATATCCTAATAACTTGTTCATATTCACAAGGAAAGTGACTTGAAAATATAACCAGACATACTGACAAATAATTAGTTATTTATATAATATATCAATATGGCTTAAGACACCATAATATAAATGTATTATAGAAATAAGTGGAAGATGCTGGTGCGGGAAGCCTTGGTTCATCACTCAACTGGAGTGCTTATGATGATGATGATGATGAATATAAATGTATTTCAAAATATATTGTAGAAAAGCATAGCGTAAAAAAGTATAAATATTTATATACAACATGTCTTTTATTGAACTTAAAACAATTAAATGTAAGGAATGGTACATTAAATGTAACACAACCACATCTTAATAATGGTCCAAGTCGGTAGTTATACTTTTTATTTATTATTTTAAAATGTTTGAGAATCTTGCGCATTTACTTATTTGGTGATGATGTGAATTTGTACAAACAAAGTATTAAACAATGTACGGTACAGCGTAATTTCTACTACGCACATTGCAAGTAAACAACAACAAATTCGAATTTGAACTTGACATTGAACTTAAACCTATGCAATGATTGTAAGTAATAATAAAACCGAAGATTCTCAAGCTGTCATAATAAATTATTTTATTATTATTAAATAATTTAGTATTTTTTTTATAATCGTACTGGCATTACATAATTACGATAAAATTATTTTACTTTCAATTAAAAACAATTTGTATATATAAAAAACACATAAGAAAGCAACTAAGCAAAAATTTAGAATAAATGTAAAAGACCATATTAAATAAAATATGATATGAAAAATAAAATATGAAAAAAAATGAGTTGAAGCTACTAACCTTAGCAAAAAAATATAATAAAATAACAAATATGCATACCTATTCCTCTATAGTATTTTTAATTGAAAAGGCTAAATGAAAGTTATACTGCTATAAGATTTATTTAAATTTTCCATCATGTGCATCTAATTAAACTATACATTTTAACATATTCACTAGGAAATTTTTTTTATATATGCAATAAAAGGTATAGGTAATTATATAGGGGTTCAGAATCAAAGCTTCCAAATCCAATTAAAAGCAGAAAAACATACATCTTCTTTGGTATCGTTAATTTGTAAGACTTTTAGGTTTAAGAGCAACCATAATACCTAAACAATATTTGATAAAAATGTTAAAACTGGATTAGAGAGCTTTTGATTCTGAGGCATTCGTATATTTACATACTATATAAAAAATACTGCTTATAAATGTCTGACGCACCTCGTTTAATTTGGTCTATATTGAGTACATATAAAAAACATTTAATAAATTATGAGATTCTACCACGCAAATGTATACCTTATTATTACCATAATACTGTATTAAATTGAAATTACCAGAAAATTGCAGATTTTTTATTTATACAGGATTTTAACCTGAGTTTAATAAATTATATTCAACTCCACGAGGTTGTGAAGTTAATTTTTATGTATACGTATGATTAAACAATGTCTTTAGTTTCATTTACTCAATTCCCTTTTAGAAAAAATGAAGAATTTTTTTACAATACTTATAGGTACTTAATGAAATATTTATTCCAATTAATTTTTTACAATTGATTAGTTTTATTTGAAAATTTATTTATTGAAATGAATGTGGGTTTCTCATTGGTGGAAAATTCTAATGTGGTGTAATAAATCTCATATTCGGGGTGATATTTTTAGCACCGTTGATTGTTATTAAATGAGGTCATTTATATGGCATGAAAGACACTCAATTAATAAAAGGGTGTATGAAAAATTGAAAATCGAAGTTTGCTAGCATATGTATGCACATAATATGAAAAAGCTGGATGTATCGTTGGCCATCCATCATCCGTTAACTGCTCCAACTGTGTTTTCATACAACTAAGACATTATATTATACGATCACACTGAGAACGACCTTTAAAAACTAATCACAATTATATTCAATAGATGAATAGTGTCTCTCATCTACTAAAATTATAAATAAATTGGTAGAATCTGAACTGAACTGAAAAAAAAACTTGTAGATTACCCTAAAATTTTACCGGTACAATAACGGTAACAGTTTTCTGGAATACCTGAGAACCTACACCTTTGATGGAGCTTTTTTTTGAGAGGATTTTTTAGACACAAGAACGTGTTAATTCACTTTCAGTGATCTTAACTATTACTAATTACACATATCACCAACTTAATAATCAGTATTTACTCTACAATCCTGGATCAAGACGATCGATCGGGATTTTATTAATATTATTCCCCATTTCCCAGTCGTAATAACTGATCAAATCAATAATATTTTGTTTGACTGCGGGATTTGAACCTATTATCACAGTATTTGTAATCACGCCTCTTATCCCCTGAGCTATTACACTGGTCAAATATAAAATAAATCATAAATTATTATTAGATGTTCATATTTGATATTGAATAATATAGTGAGAAAATTTGTTGCAAACAACATTGTTATGGCTTTGGAAATTTATTACAAAATATATACATTGTAGAAAAGCATAGTGTAAAAAATGTGTTCTTTAATTTTTTTAAATGTGTTCTAAAATTTAAACACATTTTCCTACAAGAGCTATTAGACATTTTAAGTATAAAAAATAATTTATATTATTATTTTTATACTTATGTGAAAACCACATTAGACATTAATATTCACAAGGAAAGTGACTTGAAAATATTACCAGAGATACTATATAATAAGAGAGATAATATAAATATTTTTAAATATATGTAATATGGCGTTGGACACCATATAAATGTATTTAAAAAAATATTGTAGTAAAGCATAATGTAAAAAAAGTACAATGAAAAATAAATATGTTCTTTAAATTTTAGTAAATTTAAATACATTTTACAAGTGCCATTAGAAGATATTTTAAGTTTTTATATATTTAAAAACTATATAAGAAGGCAATTAAGCCACAACTTAGGAGAAATCTAAAAAACCATATTAAATAAAAGAAATATGAAAAAAATAAGTCGAAGCTACTAACCAAAGCAAAAAAAAATAACACATATGCATACTTATTTATCTACAGTGTTTTAATTAAAGGACTCAATGGTGTACTGCTATAAGAATTATTTAAATCATGTGAATTTAATTAATTTATACACTTCAACATATCAGTTGGTATTCTCTCATTAATTTAAAATATTTCCTAATGGAGTTGTTCTCTCATTGATTAAAGCGCATTACATGAAATAATATAATATATAGGAGGACGTTGTATCTGTATGTACATGTAGATGTAGATGTAGATGTAGAGATGGAGGGCGTGCGTCTTGTAGTGTAGAGTGCAAGTGCAGGGGATGGTATGGTTACCATGGATACAACCTCACACCCTTATATTCTTACCCCTGCTTACTGTAGCGCCATTTTGTACGCCTTCAGACCTAGAAATAATAGACTACTCCACAGCTCCACAACACTGAGGCCTAAATCCATCGATTAGACCACCACACAATATATTATTCTAATCGACCCTATAACTACCGCATTTTATAAACAATGCAAAAGATTACACCTAAATGTTCATTGAAAATATAATAATAAATATCAAAGAAAATACTGGGATTCTTAATACTGATGATGGTTACTAAATTGTATTATTTATTAGGGGATGGCTATATAAGCTTTAACAATGATCTTAAGAGTCCAAAACTGCAAAATACATAACAATCAGAAGATCATATAATACTAATATTAAAGTGAATAGGAATATTGGGAAGATTATTTGAATAAACCATAAATAAGTGGCTGGTAAACTGATTTTAGTATATTATATAGAAAAATTTGAGGAAATGATAAAATTTAATGCCTAAATCTTTTTTGGATTGAATTATTTGACTAAAATAAAAACACGTGTATAAAAAACGTTTATATATTTATTTACGCTCCGAGGACCTTTTTTTTAAATTTTATATAGGGTCTTTTTGAGAGGGTTTTTTATACACAACAATGTGTTAATTGTGTGTCGGTGATCTTAACTATTACTAGTTACACAGGTCACCGAGTATTTACTTTACAATCCAGGAAATCAAAGTAAACCTGGATCGAGACGATCGATCGGAATTTTATTAATATTATTCCCGATCTCCCAGTCATAATAATCGATCAAATCAAATTAATAATTCTTTACTTCAGCGGTATTTGAACCCATGACCACAGTATTTGTAGCCACGCTTCTTATCCCCTGAGCTATTGCGCTGGTGTATGTAATTAATATTTTTATATAAGGTTATTTATTTTATTAATTTATGAATACATATTATATTATTATATCATACTGCAGCACCACTAGAGCATTACGGGAGATCCCAAGTCGCAATGATTATAATGCAGCACTTCTCAGTTAACATTTGTTTTTTTATGTACTTACCTAAAATATATTCATATTCCTATTAACAATCAATTTTAAAATATCTTTAAATTAGTATAAATATTAAAAAGACAACTGCTTATTCTAAAAAAATACCTCAAGTATATTTTTATTAAATTAATTACATATTGTGATTAATGCAAGTTTACAATCGGTCGGTTTTTTTCCCTTTTATGCAGGAAAAGATTTATGCGTTGGAAAGAACGTTTTTATTCGAGGGTCAAATTAGTAAAGACCTTTTTATTAATTGAAATAGGTAGGTATACAAAATTAAATTAATATTAAAGCAAAAATATTATTTTCTCAAAGAATCTTATTATTCACAAATATTTTTTCTTAGTTCAAAAGTACAAAGAACTTCTCACTTCTCTCACACCCACAATTTCTCTCTTACAACCATGTTTCATTCTGATCAAAAGCGCTCGTTTCGTTCGAAGCTGTGCACATGTTTTTTTTGTTATTTAAAAATCTGTGATAATTTTATTTCATAATACATATTGAAATTTGTTATCTTTATATTATTTTAAAGAATTAAATATTATTTTGTTGAATATTTACAGCTTGTAATGGTTCGCGATGCGTTTGCAGGTGGGTGTAAAACATTATGCGGAAAAGACTACTCAATTGGAGAGACTCAAACTGAACCTTCTTTTTATGGATCCACAGCAAATCTGTTGAAAATCTGTAAATGCTTATTTTATCGTTGCAATAATGCATAAAATATATCATTTTTTTACTTTCGACTCGAGTGAATTAAAACCATTACACAATCTGATACAAAAAACTCATCGTTCTTCTTGATTTCATTTTTAATAAAGAGTAACTATATGTATAAGAATGTTGAAAATAGGTCGGATTATAAACTGAAGACAGTATTATAATTTTGATTGAACTCACCTTGTGGAATATTTCGAACCCACGGCTATTTCGACGTGTATATTGTATATTGTTATCATAAGAATTGTTAGTAGAGTGGACCCCCTGTTGAAATAAGACCACATATTAAATTTTTACAGAATATATTATTTCATATAGTTCATAATTATTATGAGTAGGTTGTTATCAAAGACGATTTAAGAAAATTATTTGGACCAAATGGTTTTTATTGATAATTCTTATATTCATAAAGTATCCTACATATCCTAAAATCGACTCTTTTGTTCGTAATGTTAAGTAAAAAATAATTTTAGTGGTTAAGAGTCGTCTTTAATAGTACGCAACTTTTATCTTATTTTAAATATGATAAATTTGTAATGTAATTCTGAGTATATACCTAATAAAAAATCCTATTTCAATTTGGATATAAAATTTTGTTTTAATATTATTTAAGTAATGAATTTATGTATTCAGTAATAAGTGTGCACTAATAAGTGGATAAAAAATTGTATACAATGAGTGGAATGAGAGCATAAATAGTATTCAAATATGTTTTTAATTCGATTCAATTGAATCTGAGACGATGGTTGTTTAAAAGCACCTCGGCTACGACATTCGTAGCCGAGAAGCGTAGCTGACGATGTCGGTACAAACAATTATGCCTGGCGTATAAAGTATTTGAGGGTCGGGGGTTCAGAGTCGGTTGGTTGGCTTAAAACGACGCCATGATTAGGGAATAAAAGATGGCGGATATTGTGGTAGTAGCACTAGTAGCTGAAGCTAAACTTTGAAACTATAATTTGAGAGTGAAGCTATCGGGTTGATTCTGAAGGGGATGAGGAGGCCATAACGCCGAAGGATCTAACCCAACACGGGACTACTTAATTATTTCAATGGAAACGAAGGCGATAAAGTCGGGATATATATATATATATATGCCACTCAGACCAAATTAACTCAATAATGTCTATGTGCACTACTCTAATCGTTAAAATACGCTACAATATTGCACTGTTTTATCGCCATACAAAGTACTTTACTTTCGTTAAAAAAAAATAATGTTTCCTTTACTGGAAAAGTGATTGTATTAAATTATTATTCTTAAATTGATGTATTAATACATTTTTTATTAAATTGATGTATTAATACAATTTTTAAAGAATAAATACCTAAGCTAAGGATATTATAGTCACCATAATTATTTACTCTATTTTTTTTACATATTTTTGGAGAGGCTTTCTTTAAAACAAGGTTTAGATTGTTTTTTGACACAACAATGTCTTTTAAATAATTAAATAAACATTTTTATATAACTTGAGAATGCGATTATTAATTTATTTAAATACTTCTCGAGATGGTTTTTTAGAAGGTTAATTACAATTGTTTAAAACACAATAATGTGTTAATTTACTGTCTGTTGGTGATCTTAACTATTACTAATTAGTGATTGTGATTTACAATACAGGAAATCAGAGTAAACCTAGATCAAGACGATCGATCGGAATTTTATTGATATTATTCCCAATCGTAATAACCGATCAATTTGTGCGAGATTTCAACAAATGAAAACTGTTTTTTTGCAGTCTTGGGTCTTCTCCCCTGAGGTATTTCGCTGCTTTAGGCGATTTAAAAATTGCTTAAATTTTTAATAATACAGGATGTGAAATTGTCTCAAGTTACATATTTGAAATTGTCGGTTTAGACGGGCATGGTTACCAAACTGAGCTAATGACCGGCAAATGTTGTACCGAGCTATCGATCGTGTCGGGGGTCGTGCTGAGTAAAAAAGGTAATTAGTGATTAATAGGAAAGGGTTGACGATGGCAAAGAGCAGAAGATGTTTGTCTGGCGGTCGCTTTTAGCTGTGTACACATTTTTGATAGAAATTGGAGGAGAGAGTAGATAGTTAGCGAGGCTAAGGTACACAAGGGACTCGAGTCTATAGAGAAGGTCTCTGCCACAATTACCCTCGTTCAAATGAACCAATTACTTTGTAGGCTGGTTGGATTATTTGGTCGCTAGATCTCTGCCATGCCCATTACTTCGTTAGAGGTTGCCATTTCTCTCACTCTCATTCTCATTCTCGCCAACCTCTGTCTTGTATTTCTATTCTTTCCAAATTAATAACAATTAACTTTATATAACAACTCTACCGATTCCTCCTCCACAAATTTATTTTTATGATGGCCAACAATCACATTTTATATTTTATTTGTCAAAGAAAAAAATTGTAAAAATTGTGCTATGACCAGAAGTGATAAAGCTAGTTTCAAATGTTCACTCGGTATACACGAAAGTAATTAAGTAATTTAATATAATTACCGCTTATTAAGACATTTTCATGATTTTTCTATTACTTAAAAATTGAAACCGGTTTTTTGCACTCTCGCCCCCCAAGCTATAGCCATGAAATAGAGAAAAATACCCACAATATACATTTTATATAGGTAATAAAATAAATAGAGGGAAAATAGAATACTACCTGTACTCTTAAAAAAAAATACAACTTATTAGCTTAAAGTACATTTAATGCTAATAAATAGTTTAGAAACATAATAATTGTAGGTATATATATATACCTATCGAAAATATATTCCAAAAAAGATTCTAGCTTTTAATATCAACATATGCATATTATTTTGTAGGTGAAGAAAACGAATATTTGTATCTGAAATACGGTAAATGAATGTGATTGATGATATCAATCATAATTTTGTGATGTGACCAATCAGGGCCATTCGCGATTTATATCATTTCCATTTTTTTCCCCTTTAAAAATTAAACTTAACCAACTCATACTACTAATACTAAACCAATAAATTTATGTATGAATAATCATTATTTAAATACTTATATAAATAGTATTAAAAAAAACACAATATCATTTTAAATGTAATCAGATCATAATAGAGAGTTAACACACTTAAAATCATTACATTTTTTTGTAGATTATTTATTAAATAAATATAAAATAATACAAGGCGTCCCTTTATAAATACATTATTGGTTTGCACTCAAAGAACTCGCTTTGATGTTTTCTTGTATCCCGGGGGAAATCTTTTCTTGTTTATCATGTAGAAATTTTAAGTTCATACATCGATAAAGATGAAACAATGCGGAATATATTATTGAGTTTTGAGAAATTGCGGTGTTATCTAATTTTGGATGTTCATACCGGTTGTATGTGATTTGATATTCACAAAGCTTTGATCTGGGTTCACACCGAAGGCAAATTAAAATTTCATTATAAATGTATTAAAATTAATATTTATGCTTTTGCTAAAATTGTTTAATTTTAAATGAAAATACTACCTTTTTAATTATAATACGCTAGTATACACTATTTTGTCTTCTCAAAAACTCGAATCGTTCATATTTAGTTCATACAAGTTTTCCTTTCACGCAGTTAAATGATAACTTATAAAAAATAAATATTAAATTTAAAATATAAACATAACAGAACAGAAATAATATAAATATGTATTTTACAATATAAAATAAAATTAAATATCACATCTGTACTCATTATTAAAATTTAGTTTTACCATAATCTAACCGTTATTTAGTTTTATATTTTGATAATTTCTGCAATCATTTATAATTTTAAATCACAAGTTTGCTATAAATATTTATACGGTATGGGTATTTTGAACTTTTTTTACTCTCTACTCATTATGACGTCCACAAATGATATTTCTTTGATATGTTTATTTATTTTAGTTTATTATACTTTTTTATGAACGATGGAATTAGAGTTTTTTTTAATATTATTATTAAAAGAAAACAGTCGTCTGGAATACCAGAGAACCTACATCTCTGATGGAGCTTTTTTGAGAGGGTTTTCTTACACAACAACGTGTTAATTGTCTGTCGGTGATCTTAGTTACACAAGTCACCGACCTAATAATCAGTATTTACCTTACAATACAGGAAATCAGAGTAAACCTGGACCAAACCGATCGATCGGGATTTTATTAATATTATTCCCGATCTCCCAGTCGTAATAAACGATCAAATCAATTTAAAAATTCTTGATTTGAACCCATGATCACTGTATTTGTAGCCCCGCTTCTTATCCCCTGAGCTATTACGCTGGTTAGAGTTAACCTATTTCCAGAAGACCTGATATTTTATTCATATTAATTTTTAATTAATATATATGTATACAATTTTGGCGGGAAATTCTTGTAGTGACTTTCAATAAAAATGAAATTTTTTTGTATACCAATATTAAACCTTCCTTTATAGTTGTGGTAGTTTTCCCGTATGAATGAAATCTTGTAATATTATGATTGTGTGTTCGAATGGCTGAGGTGGTTTTAAAATGTGCCTAATTCTCGCGTCTTGATTTTGCACGGGCGAAGGCTTTAAATATGGGGGTGGCGGTGATGGGGTGGGCAATAATGTATGGCGGGAGGTGTTATTTGTAACACATAACACGTTTTACATTAGGCCCGCCGGTGACGCCACCCCACGAGACTAATTTGGAGATTAAACAGTTTTGCAACTCAATTTGTATTCTCCGAAGGGACTCTCTCTCTACCACCGCCTCTCTCTCACTCTCTCTGACCTCTCCTGCATCAGCCCAACTCCTGCTCTCCCACTTTACATTCAAAAACCTGACAAATTGTGTGCATAACCTGCTTTTTTCTACGCGATATTTTACCTTTCCAACATATTTAATATGCAAGTCCAGCACTTCTGCCTGGAGAACACACATACAGCCTCAGTGTCTCTCGATAACCTGACCAACATTACATGACAATATTGTAAGTGTTAAAGCCACAAAAACTATTCACAGTGCTAGTTATAAGTTAGTAGAAAATGTTTAAAAAAGCCTTCAAATTAAAAAAAATAATAATAATGCATCGAAGCGGGGCCATCGCGAGTTGACGCATTCTCTGTTATCCGGGCCGATAGGTAAAATGTGTGACGTCAGCTTAGACGCGTCGTACATACAATACGCTAAAAATGGGAATCAAGCGATATTATATAAATTTCAAGCATTACAGCACTGCATTGTTTCAATTACTCTACTATCGTCATTAAATAAATATAACCCAAAACCGTACATTATGACATCTTACATTTGTCAGAGAGGGGTAAATTGATGGTTGAGGGGAAGGCAAGTGGCCAGTGAAAACAAAAAAGTGACTAGACTACTGGTATGCAGTACTGGCCCAGTTAATTCACACTGTGTAACTAAGGCATTATGGAAAAGCGGATTAAATAAAGCAGATCCTCGAACAGCTTTGATCGATTACAATTAATTTAAATACCAATAACAACCAAACATAATTATTAATTTAACTTGTCTAACGCGTTTATATCAGTGATGATAATTGCTCTATAAAATAAAGAACTAATAAATTGTAATAATGATTTTCAATATATGATAATCAGAGAAAGATATGATCCACTCGTAAGATCGAAAGCACCCATAAAAATATACTTAGTTCATTATAACTCAATAAAATATATGTACCTTATCCATAGAATGGCCCTTTCTGACTTCATTATCAGTATTCACTTTTAAATTTAAATAAATTATATTCATTTCTATCTATATCAAACCATTCATTAACGCAGGTAAGAATAGGTTACAATTGTTTTATATTTTTATTAATATCTCAGATATGATCATTTTTTCACATTACACCCGGTTAGTTGTTTTTTTTTAAATTTTATTTTCCACTGTCCCTTTTTGCAAGTGGCTGGTTAATCTTGAATAATGTAGTTAGTTAAAGGAGACAGTGTTCCCTTATCTTAGATTTCCGACTCATTTATTTCAAACTGTTTTCATTTTCACCAATGCATTTTGTAAAAGAGGAAAGCTTCGGTAAATATAATGAAATGGGTTTCGCAAACCAGAAATTCAATTACCGTAAAATAATATATTATAGTATAGGTACAGATTATTTGGTTTTCGTAGTAGTTAAAAAATATTTTACGCAATATCAATATTGTGTCTAAAAATACTTGTTTTTCCCTCGTTCGAATTCCAAAATGATAAGAGTTAATTATGACCGAGTTGGATTATGATAGCACTCATTGTGAAAATTTTTGACACTCCAAAAAAGACCGCCTGATCGATTGAACAAGTTCATCTTATCTGACAGCCGACAATATTTTTCCCCTTTATTATTAATATTTTTTATAGATCATTCTCTCATCATCGCGTTTTATCGAGAGATCGGCTGAAACTCTTTATTAAAAGATTTTATTACAACAAACAGTATTGTGATTCATAAATAATACCATTAAAATCAATAGGTGGTTGAATTTTATATTGCTACAAAAAGTATTAAAATGTTTTAATTATTCATCCTTGAATCTGCGTCAAACATTCTACTAATGATTATTTTTATGCTCCAATAAAAAAAAATTAGGATGGATGTTGCTTTACAAAACTACACACATTGACTACTTGATAATCGTAATAACATAATTAAAATTGATTAAATTCGCACAAGAGTAAATAAATATATTACCAAAAATCTTGTGAAAAGAATAATATTTGATAATGAAATACTGATGATATAAAAAATAGTAGGATATGTAATTGAAGTATACAATTATCGATAAATATATATTTTCAAATTGAGCCGGGTTTTTTTAATTAGAGGAATATTTTTTTAATTTTGCACTTTGGCTTATGTTTAAAATTACTCGCATTGTTCACTCAAACATTATTTAGTTTCATCAAGTCTTAAATAACTACACATGCGCGTTGCGTCGTCAATTTTAAAACTGGTTCGCCTATAAATAAAGAATTATTTTATTGAATTTCACGTATACTAAAAAGGAATTACGGAAATACAATAAGGGGTTGAAATGAAATCACTTAGCTACCTATATGAGAGATGAATTATATTGACCTTACAATATTTATTTTTATAATTTGGGGGTAGGAAGGCGTTCATTTGGCAAATATATTATGATATGATGAAAATGTATCGCAGTAGTCTCGTAGGAAGAAAGAGCTTAATCTAGATTGTTTGCCGAGTTGGTTGTTGAGTGAAGAGAAGAGTAGAGATGGTCGCTGTTTGAACGAGGCCACTATAATCTGCTTCACTAGAATAGAATAGAAAATCACGTCACACCAACCCCTAAAAAAAACTGGTTCGTCACGGATGATATGAGAAGCTTGTTTGTCGAGAAAAAAATAATTGAAATTATACGGCCGGCCATAAACGGGGAGACACCCCCTATTTTCTAATTGATGGGCCCGAACGATCGAAGCGACTGTTTTGGGGAATCTCTTCTCACTATAGCCACTTTATTGTTAAAGTATTCACCGAGGCTAGATTACGGTTTACTTTTAAGATAATTGAATGGATCCGTTGTCGGTTTTCGACGCGTCGCTTTAGCCTGGGATCCTTTTTTTTGCAACTTGCGCCGCGACGCCAAATGGATACTTAAAATGAACTATGGCTACCCAAGGAAATTGAATATATTCGACACTATTTCAATTGTTATTAACAGATTTGTAAATTTGATTCATCAGTTTTTCTTAAGCAGCTTTATTGTGTACTGTTAATTTGTACAGTAATTATTTTCAGTGCGAAAACAAATTGAAGAGTATCACAAATTTATTAGCAAAACTGTTAATGTGATTTTTATAAATTAATTGAAAAAATAACTAGGTGACCTACCAAATATTATTTTGTAATTATCAGATCATTTATTAAATATTAAAATATATAAGGTCAATACTCGAGTGTGTATATTATTTGATTCATCAGTTTTTCTTAAGTAGCTTATATTATGTACAGTCAATTTATATAGTAATGAATTTGAGTCAGAAAAAAATTGAAGGGATATCACAAATTTATTAACAAAACTGTTAAATTGATTTTAATAAATTAATTGAAAAATCTCACTATAAGGATTACCAAATATTATGATAATAATAAGCTGTCAATCCACATTTATACGAAAATAAAATAATCGTCGCTTAAAGTAACTCCACCTTCCTTAAATATGTATATATATTACAAATTATTTATGTTGAGTACCTTATCGAATTTTATTGTCTTGTTATAATGAAAGTAAGTACTATTGGTAAAATATTATTGTAGGCTGTAATATTGATATGGGGTAGTATATGGTGGTAACTGTAAGGCTCTATATAATTTACCATGATTGGTGAGTCTCTCTATTCTAGTCTACTCAACTTACTCGTTATACTACAGCCATAAATTCAGCTCTTGGTTCACTTCCACAAAAACAAAGAAAAACTAAGCACACCCACCCACACGTGTCCTGAGATGAAACCCACCCACCCTTACAAACATCCCTTTCCTGCCGAACATCTTTGACGGCCGCCAAATTGACTGAAGACAGTACAAAACAACATTCATTAAATACATATAAATCAAACGATCCAATATAATATCAGAACAATGCTTCTAAATTTATATTGAGCAATCAAATTATTTGACCTTAATTAAACATACACATATAATAATTTTAAACAATTATCATTGACCTCTTTTTGAATGGGAAGGAATAAGTAACAATTATTCTTGAGACATTTTTAATGTGGGAATTATTTCACGAGGAGAGGATATATCAAACATTAAGATGTCGTTTAAGTTTTGATTAAATGAAAGCATCCATTTATTTTAAAGAAATAAATATGGTTTCCGCTAACAGGTGAATATCTTCTTTTTTTTTGTTTTAACATGAGCTTTTTTACAGGGTAGACAAAAAAGCTGTATGAAAAAAAATATTGTTGAAATAAGAAAAGTGAAGTGTAGGAATTAATGATTCCATATATGGTCGCTCCTAAATAAGCCCTGTAGGTGGCAGAATTGGTGGAAAAGAGATCTTTCAATCGATGCGCATATTCGTTCTCAAGTCATTGCAATCTATTCAAAGGAGGAATTAATTATTATTATCAATAATGAAAATTTTTGTGTATTTTTTTGCAAATGAACAAAAAATAATTTAGAGAGTATGAAAATTAATATATATATTAAAAACTATAACGTATAAGTTATTTATTTAAAAAAAAGCCTTACTATTCACGATACGATTACTACGATTGTGTAGCTGTATTTTATAAAAATAATAATTTGACTGCGTCTAGTTTTCGAGTTGGCCAAGTGAGGTTCCTAATTATTTAGGCAAACTTCAAATGTACGCCGAAAAGTTAAAAATTTAAAGTTCGATCCCACAAACTTTCATGTAGGAAAAATTCATTCAGTAGGAAAAATTTCGAGTCAAATTGGTTTCGTGTTCGGAGCGTCGAAAATAAGATCTCTTCGGTCGTCTGCAAAAAAATATCATTATCCCGTGTGATACTTTGATCTGAGAATAATTGGGTGATATGTACACGGGTGTACTTTTAAATGTTGAATATTATTTATTTCGGCTTTGGTTTTAAAGGGTGGCTTGGTTATTCTGAAAGTTCGTGATTGTTTGAAGACTATTTGCGGCGGTAATACCTCAGTTTCTCGTCTCGGCTTGCACTTCGTCTTCTAGACAAACAATACACGCCAGGTTCTTTTCCCTCTGCTTCTAAATATTTCCTGTGTGAAAATTACTCACAAATTTATTAAATAATTACTATAATTAATTGAACCAGTATCCTACTTTTGTAAAGCTATGGACCGTATTCAATATAATAGCGTAATAAGAGTGTGTTAGTGAGTAGGGTGTGTACGAATAGACTAAAGATTGGTATTATTGGTATACACACATACGCACCGCACGCACACACTCTCATTACACTCATCTATTAGTATAGTCTATGTCCATCATACATATTTTATTTGTAAATCAATCTCGAACCTCAATTTATATCCCTATGATGTTTTATTTATTTGTAGCCTTGCAAAAGTCAAAAGCTGGATAAATTTTTGATTTAATTATAAGAATTTTTATTTAAAAAAACTTATGAAATATCAATTTATCAATGATCTTTCGATTAATTGTGCGTGAGATATTTTTGTGTTTTATTTTACTACCATAAAAATTTTCTTTATAATATTTTTTGCTACACAATCCATATAAATAAACCATCATCATCAAATTAACACACATCATATTTTTTTAAATGTATATAAAATCAATCGAGGGTTTATTAACACATAAAAGAACCTGTTAATAAATAAAACGTTTTTGAGTAAAATCTGTGGTAATAATATAACACAAAACGCATTTATATCCGAAGCTTATTTATATAAAGGCATTTGATATATTTTATTAGTATCATAAAAATATTATAAATAATATGGCATATTGATAATGAATATGTAACAACATTAAACAAAAAAAAATGTTAAAATATTCAGTAATTTTATATTATATTACAATAATGAAACATTAGTTAAAAAAATTATCTTATTTGTAGATACTGGCCCATCAATTTTTTATACTATGTTTAATATACATCACATCACTTATTATTTTTTACAGATTATTTATATTTATAAATTGTAATAATATTAATAATGTTGAGAGTAAACGGTTATATGAAGGAGATGTTAGCTGTTATAAATGTATGGTTGGTATATGTTAGCGTAGTGTAGTGTTTGCAATAAATCTACGTCTGCCTCTATTTATTTCCGTTCTCTTATTCTCCATTCTTTACTCGCATTCATTCCTTGCTTCTCTTCTTTCACCATCAGAACAACTGATAACAAATCCCGCAAAATAATTACATTTAATGTGATTATTCGATACGAAGTGATGCCTACAACAGAACACGGGCAAATTTAAAAATATACCGTTTAAATTTAATTTAATTTCATGATAGGTTGCAGACATTTTGACAAAATTATTGAATGCTACAAGATTATAATATCGGCAGTTATTTTTCATATTATACTCCTCTTATTTTGTACTACTCATCATTCTTATATTGAAAAGGTTTAGGTTAAAAGATTCATATATTCTGTCTCTGTATAAATCTAATTCATAAGATGTTTTGTATTATATAAATAATGTAAACTTCAAATTTAATAAAGAAATTGTAATATATACATATTTATGTATATATTTAAAGGGTAGATT
Organism: Agraylea sexmaculata; assembly: GCA_022606485.1. Lineage (NCBI taxonomy): Eukaryota > Metazoa > Arthropoda > Insecta > Trichoptera > Hydroptilidae > Agraylea > Agraylea sexmaculata. The sequence goes on from JAGTTH010000998.1 coordinate 19,496, forward strand.
GATAAATTAATTGAAAATATAATACATGAAAAGGTTAATTATAATCTAATTATAAGATTAATGACGGAAATTTTTTAAAAAGGCTTTAACATTTTTTTTCAATCGATAAGTAAATGAATTTTTCGAACATTTTGACAGTTTTTATATAGATTTATGAAATAAGCGATTAGTAAATAAATCAAGATTGGCAAGCAAATTATTATATATATTTTGTTTTATGGACATAAGAAGGTGTTAATTAATTATCTGTCAGTGATCTTAACTATAACTAGTTACACAAATAAAATAATAATCACCTTATCTTACAATCCAGAAATCAGAGTGAACCTGGATGAAAACGATCGATCGGATTTTATTAATATTATTCTCGATATATTTCCCAATAAAAGACCAATTTTTTTTTTTACTTTAGCGGGATTTTAACCCATGACCACAGTTGTTGATTTATTTGAAGAGTACACTGAAAAATATCTCAGTTCTCCTAAACTCCATAGCCAATCGACTTTTTTAAATATAATGAACCTATGGTCATAGTTTTGTGATCACGTACAAGAATAAAACAAGAATGCAATTAATTTGGTCATCAACTCCACATATTATGAACACGAACTCAATGAAAAGTGTGTATATATTTTACTATATCTTGAGTAATGAATGCTAGTAAACAGAGTATTATTATGATTGTAGAGGGATAGTGAAATAGTGTTTATATTATGGTATATGGTGTATATATAGTAGTCGTCCAGTTACCCTTGATTGGTCGCTGCCTCCATAATCCCAGTTGATCCGACCACCCTTTGCTGATTGTCCACCACCCTCACAACCACACCACATTGCACCAATTGCAATCACTAAGATAACCGACCAACTTGCTTAATGACATGGAAAACCACCACCGACAGAGCCTACAAACAAACATCATTATTGTGCCCGATCGCTCTTTAAGAATTAATGAACATCTTACTACGAACACGAAGCCAAGATGCTTAACTGAATACATTGTATGGAAAATGGATTTACAATTAAGACAGTACGGAGATTAAGCATCAATTCAATAGGGTTACAGATAAAATATTGAATTTTAGAGATTAAGAAGATGATTTGATTGATTTTTGGTAAAATTGTGCATTTGAATTTTATCTTCAGTTAGGTTACTATACATCCATCTAGATCCAAATTTATTTTATTACTAGTATTAATACTTATTTTATAAATAACTTGTTTATTTTATTTTTTTACAAACAAGACAAAAATAATAATAATAATTAATAAGGCTTAAAATAAAAATGAATGAATGAATGTATATAAAAAAAATTAAGTTAAAATAAAGTAAGGTGTAGGAAGCAATCATTTATATGTTACTATATAAGGTCTCTCCTAAACAATAACTGTAGGTGGCAGAATTGGTGGATAAGGGTTCACTCAGGTGCCCAAATTCTTTGTTCATTATAAGCATTTCTTTTTTTTACATATTTTTACTATTTTTAATCACACTATTTTAATGATTATAGTACAAGTTTTTAGTCCATATACCAACCAATCAATATATATATTTTTTAAAGATTTGGTATTTATTTGATGAGAATTTATTTAGTATAATATTTTAGACAGTAAATTTTGTATCAGTAGAATTTTTTTATTTTTAAGGAAAATATCCAACACATCTTTGACTACAGAATTAATTGATATATTGTGTATTATTTGAATAAATTTAACATTTTTAGGAGGATTTAATTCACATTCTAAATGATGAAAAATTAAAAAGATTTTCAATTCAATGTTTTTATTATTGGATATCGTTTAATAACGTAATTTAGAAATTTACTAATAACTAATCTAAGGTTAGATCTAATTTGAATCTTTAAACATTTCTATTTAACTATTTTATAGGAATAAAAAAACAGCAGCATTCTTCACTTAATTTTATAACAATCGTGGATAAAAGTATTTATGTGTTTTATTTGTAGGTATATATAAAGTTATGTGAGGTCTTTAACATTCGGCGGCGCCTACTAATTGTTCTTTGGAAACAAGATGTGGAATCTTAAATTTAAACAAGGAGCTACTTAGGTAATTTATTTATACGTGGCTAATCCTAAGGAACCAGTCTTAGGAGAGAAGTACCAAAGTCGGTTTTCAAATAAACATTTCCGAGTAGAGCATAGAAGATTCATGCGAAATCCTTTCCGATAGTAAAACAGTCGAAGGCAGAATATTTATTTAAAAAAAATATTTATTCAAATAAAATTAATTCACATTAACTCTATCCTCATTTTTTTATATTAATGCAATTTGTGCAAAATATTCGACGAATAATGTATGATAATGACGGTATAGGGTTGTGCGTGTGATCTGCCCTTTTGTCTCTACTGATGACGTCACCTAATCCCTCCAACAAAATAGGAATAGAAGCACACTAATAAATAAATTATATATTTTATTTAGATGGTTTGATACAGAATGTCATCTGGGTGTTATATGAAAAAAGTTAAACATAAAAATATTCTTTTCAGAACCTTCACGTGTAGTGTGTTCATTTGTTCACTCAGAGATTCCTTACAAAAGTACATTGTTTCACTGTAATACTATCAAAGGGCGTATTCTACTACACAAGCAATTAAATTAATCCCAAGCTTTGATTCGCGTCATAAAACATGTTGAATTTATCATAAAAATCTACGACCCGAATGCGAATACTTCACCGTACTCAATAGATTAAACGTGTTTTTTTTTGTATATGTGTTACATTATTAATAATAACCGCGGTGAAACGATATGTAGATAATTAAGTTGTCTTATCAGTATCCCAATATGAATTCAGATACACATATATTTATATTGTATTTGAACAAACGCCGCATTATTTGCTGAAACACTCAACGCGGCCTTATGTTGTGAAAAAACCTGTACAATCGTTAAAAATCCACAACAATTGATTTATTCGCTTGAATTTTATGAAATTGATACCCAAACTTAACTGCCGCTAAAATTTTCCATTCTACCCACAGTATTCCTCATCCAACTACCTCTTTTATTCTCCTTTAAATAGTCTACAACGAATTTTCTTTTCTACCAATTCTGCCACCTACAGGGCTTGTTAAGGAGCGACATTATACATATAAATGATTGCTTCCTACACATTATTCGATTTAACTCAATTTTATTTTATATACTTTCTTTATGTACATTTTTATATAATAGTATATTTTTTTATATACTTTTAAATTTTGTTTAAAACCTTTTCTATCAATATTATTTTTGTCTTATCTGTAAAAAAGCTCCAATTAGCCTTTATATGCAAATAAATAATTGTTTTACATAATAATAAACATAAAGTATTAACAATAAATTATTTATTTTAATTGGTCAATGCTATTATAATGGAATTCCATTTGATATATATGTAAAAAAATATAAACAGCTCTGATTTGAAGATAAGGAAATAATTGTAATTTGTAATGTTTTCTAACTGACGAGTGCTGCATTATCATAGTGCAGTATGATGTAATAATTATATGTAAATAAAAAAAAAAATAGTTAATAATAAGTAACTGTTGGAAAACAGATAGCTAATAGATTAAATTTACACAAATCATAAAATTAATTATGGGTATTAACTTTTTTATGCAGTACTACTAGAGCATTACAGGGGATCAGGAAGTTAATAATATTTTTAGTATGTACTAAGTTACTGAAATACACTATATTTAAGCAGATTTATAAGGATGATTTTTTTAAGTTAAAATGCCAATCAATTATCATAAATCTATCATTTCTTTCACCACCATTCAAAATGTTTGAGAACTGAAAGAAATATGTCATGTAATCGTCTTATATATATATATATATATATATATATATATATATAACATATATATATATATATATATATATATATCGTGACGCCTTCCCCAATGAGTCCCTTTATAAGGGGTTGGCCATGCCACATTGGCCTTTACGGGAGAATATAGTAGAGATGGTTTCCCAGGCCACCACACAGCAATGAGTACTTAAGATCTAGTTTGCTAAGCTAGATCTGCCAAGTGACTCCGGTGCCGTGAATCGAACCCGGGAGTCTTCACTCACGAATCCGTTACACTAACCACTGGGCTACAAGGCGGCTCTAATCGTCTTATGATGTATGATAATATAAATTAAAGTTTAAAAAAGTGCCAATTGATGAATGCATGTAGTTGTATCGTTAGTTTATAATATTCTCATGAAGGGATGAGTATAATAATTGTTGGAATGCTTTGAATGATAGAATTAGATTGTGAAATT